>JBBPKA010000073.1:0-144475 GCA_038088995.1 Guyanaporus albipodus | reverse complement strand
GATAAAAATCTAAATTGTACACTATGTTAATGGTCTGAACTCTAATATTATTGATGACATCATGGATCTAGGTGGTTTCATATTTGGATTAGCCCCTGTGGCTGTGTAAGTCATGTGACCTATTGAGACTTGAGTTGAAGAGAATAAAGTATAGAATCTGGGAAAAATAATAGAAAAATAAAAAGGATATATGTAGTGTTTATAATAGAAATAATGAAGGAAATGTAGAGATGCAGCTTCCAGAAGATGAGTGTGGTCAATCCCATGATCAGATACTATGACAACATGATGAGGATGATGTAGGCAATCTACAATCTCCCATATATATTGTAGAGCACATATATTTGTTGATATACTAGTTATAATAATGATACTTGTACAATCAACTGGCTAAGTTCTATAAGATATTTATTTGCCCTCTTGAAAAATGTGAAATAAATATAAGTAAGGCTAAATAAGAAGCACTACAAATTGCTAATAACTGCATTTCTTTAATTGATATAATTGATACAGAGGTTCAGGTTCAGCTAAAGGAGGCTCTGAACTGAACTGGACTTTGGCAATCCTATGTATATTGGCTTTCATAACTCTATCTACAGAGTTTTATATACTCAAGAGTGAGGCTGTACTAATGGAAAGGAGGTGCATGAGATAATTTAATGAAGTTGGAGTCTAAATAGTTTGTTAGAAGGTATATTCATTATATTTTACCAAGGTGCAACTTCAGAACAAGTGTGATAAGCACAAGTAAGTCCAAATAAGAAAAGATACAAATTACTAATTGCCTTCTGTCAGGTTACACAACACTAAGCCACTACTTTTGGTAGTACGAGCTAATCAAATCTATTCCAAGGCATTGGCTCATATGTTGATCAATGGCCAGCTCAGGCTGCACATGACATAACCATTCAAATAGGACTACTGTATTGACTTGGGATGACATACATTGCAAGATTTAAGCTTTCAATCTGGCCAAGATCGTACCTACTATTACTCTCCCTTCCTTGCGCTCTTGCTTCCTCCAATTCCATACATTAGCCATTTCTGTCAAGCCTCGCAATTTAATGTGTTCGCCTCCTGAACATGACCTTTGCAGCGGGATCGGGAACCAGAGAGAGGTCCATGCGCAGCCATTGCGGCTGAGTCGCGTTGTCTTCCAGCTTGACGTCGTACGTCATCACCAGGTGAGCCAACATCGATTTGAGCTCGTTGGCGACGAAAAATCGCCCAGGGCTGTTGAAAAATGGCAGACGGAGGTATGCATACGTATTTGCAACGATGGGATCAGTCGCGCGACAGTGACAAATTCGGGGCGCACAGACGTACCAGGCGTATTTACCATGCCCGAAAGGCAAGTAATCCATGCTAGTCGAGACGTACTGGTGGCGGGTGTCCTTGCCTTCCTCGTCGCGTATGTCCGAGAATCGGAAGGGATTGAACGCGTGTGGATTGGCGTAGTATTTATCGTCCAGGTGCAGCGCGCGCGAAGACGCCATAACAGAGATACCCTTGGGGATGAACGTCCCGTCCGAGAACGTAAAGTCTTTCATGGCCTTGCGTGGTAGGCTCCCTATCCAACACATATCAGTACATTCATATTCTGGACACGACACGACACACTAATGCTGATTCCGACTAAACGCTGGCACTCCTTCAGAAAGCTGTCGATCTTGTGCATTTTCGCCAGCGAGGCCTTTGACCATCCCTCCCTCGCAACGATCGATTCCACCTCTTCGCGGAGTGGTTTAATGTACTCGGGGTGTTCTGCCAATAAGAAAAGCGTTTGACAAAAGCTCTGAACACGGTGGGTCAGACGCAGGGTTGCATCATGTGGCATGGACTTACGTTCGCCGATGTCTATCGCAGTATGATTGAGCTCAAGAACGGAAGAAAATAAATATGTGATAAAACCTACGTGGATTGCAGCAAAGTTTATGGTCATGATGCGGACCGTCAGGAGCCTCACCGTACGCTCGGAGTCCCCTGGAGCATTGTCCAACAACCATGATATCAAATCATTCTACAAGGGCACGTCGGTACGGCTACCACCCCCAAAAATGACAAAACAAACCGATCGGTCAGCCGCATCGCCACCATGCTGCTCCAAATGCTTCAAACGCTCCTCAATTATGGGTTCAAGATGCTTCATGGCCCGTTTCGTTGTTTCCGGGAAGTCAGTTTTAAACCGCGCAATAAGACTGAGGAACGGTCGAGCAAATTTTGCGTAGGCAGTGCTTAGAAACTTACGGCGATAGAAAGCTGGGGTAACGTCGCATCTCGTTCGCCCCTTCTACGACATCCCGCATGTATCGCAAAATTAAATTGATCCAGTCAAGATCTCGGCCTGTCATTCTAGGTTCAGCGCACAACTGAGGAAAGAATATACGCTCATACACAACGGAAGCCCGACGAACACTCTGTTTCCCACCCTGCATGCGACCTGTTGTATGGCACCAAGGGCGCGTATGCTCTTCCATTCTGAGTTATCCTGAGTTGAGTCCAAAAGCACAGGTAAATAGTACCACTCACCGTTGTCCCTGAGGTCTAGAACCTCGTCAAAAGCGACGCAGACCTCATCTCGTATTGCCGGGTATAAGGCACCGAGGTTTCGAGTGAGATGAGAACGGATGACTTCGACATGGTAGCTGCTCTGAAGCAGCTCAGGTCCCAGAGTGTACTCTGTCTTCATAATCTGCGGATGGCGTTGTGCCCACACATTCGTTTTGTGGGATAGAATTTCGCTGCTCACCTCGCGCACTTCTTCGTCAAACGAAAGTACATCTTTGGAGGCCATTCGTAGCTCCTCTATGTTCTGTTGACTGCCCACAAACACGAGCCACCTGTAGCGATCCGCGACCTTGAACGGCGCACCATGATACTGCAAGCAACGTCGTCATATTTTCCTGAAGCATTTAAATGTTCAATTACCTTTTCGTACCCCTCTTGGACGACTTCCATAGCATTGCTTTGGAAATTTTGGCCAGCCCGCCATGATTCCAGCCAGTTGCTCGATCCAACAGTGGGAATCGCATCAAGCTAGAGTGGCCGATGAGCAGCGAGGATACGATGCCGTGTTATTTACGTACGTTCGGACGCTTCAGCAGTTTGCCGATGACGATCGTGGCAGCGACGATGCCCGACGTCACGAACGTGAAGTAGAGCACACGATCTTGTACTGCATATATCAGAGGTTAGATCGTCAACATGGAACCGCAGTGTGAGGGAAAAATATGGGTCAAACACCCGAACATCAAGTGCTTTTAACTCGCGTATGTTGGCGGTGGCTTCATTTGCCGTTGTTTCAGCTCCTCCCCCATCTGTCAGTAACAAATAATGCATCCGAGGCCTTCCATTGGTGTGCAGCATTACCTCATTCACATCCGTTTCCAGCGGGGTCTTAGAGTGCTAGTTCTTGCGACCCTCCTTCACTATCGCCTCCGAGGCTAGTGACAGACACATTATCCGACGCCGATGACACGTTGCAATTAGTATACGACACGCACGTTCAAGAGGCACGAAGTGTCCACCCAAGCACAGTACCTTGAATGGCTGTGATAACCCCGAATCGTTCAGACAGGGTTGCTGAATATGGACAGGTATGAAACCAAAAAATACAATCGAAATCTGATCCGGATATGCCCCCAAGAACCCGCGGGTAACCGCTCGAGCGGAGTTGTCCATGGTATTGGGCACGAAAGAGTGCTACATGGTATGATGTCACTACATGCAGAAAGTGTGTGCAACTACATCAGTATTCTAGTCTCGGATATGATGTGGGTCATGCTACAAGAAGAGAAAGAGAAATGGGTGTGACATGGTGCCACCACGATACGGTTCTCGCCGTATCACGCTGTCTTACAGCCAGTCGCTTATTAGCCGATTTGCGAAAGCCTCGGAAGACAGTATCGAGGTAGCAGTCCTGTCAACGACGCCACACTGAGAGGAGGCATGGCAGGGGTTGTGATGTGGCACTCTACAATACCAATATCAAACCTGTGCACCCTGACAATAGTGCAACAACAACAGATAAATCTAGAAGCGGGCACCAGGGTCCCAACGCAGTACATGCCAGATGTGCAGACGGACGCCGCCTGCATGTGTTCGAAACCATTTCGTCAACGCCAATTCCCACTACATAAAAACGAGATCGAGTGTAGAGCGGCAAGTTCGTCATCACTACTGAAAAAATGTAACCGGCACTTGTCATGCCTAATGTTATCAGAGCTGACGAGCGGATGTTTTGTATACGGTGGCGCCGTGTTAGGGCCGTTCTGATAGGGGATAAGACGATTTCCTTCGTCCGTCTCGGTTGCGGTCGACACACGGAGTCACTGCGTCAGGATCGCTAGTTACCGCATCGCTCGAACGCTCTGGACGACAGAACTGAACCACTCTCTATACGGCAACTACAAGGTACAAGGACAAGGCAAACTACTACTATCTCAACGAGGTGCGGCATGATATATCGTATTGGACGTGACCTAGAGCGCCAAACACAAAGAAAAATGATTGCTCATCAATGGTGTCAAAGTATCGTGACGACGCAAAGAGAGAATAAGAAAGGAAATTGATTCTCGGACGTGCGCGCACTTGCTGACTGCAACGGTGTTTACAAGTCTAAATCCTCCAAACGATACCTTGTCAGTGAGGTATAGAAATAAAAATATCCAACCACATAACACTTGAATGCTTCAAAAGCCCTCGGGGACCCCTTCAGTATTTTCAAGATTGCCTCGTAGATGCCCATTGTTGTCTCCTGGAGTCCACCAAGCGTCTCCAACTTAGATTTGTTGGTGCGAGCGGCTAACGTTGAGATTTGGTTAGTTGGCTCACCCACCAGCTCTTCCTTGTAAAAGGATATTATGTCGCTAAAATAAACGATGAGTAAGGTGATCACATTGGATAGTAAACAGCAAATACTTGACGTTGTTTATGAACAACCTGATCTCTGGAATTGCCTGAATGTAATCTTGGACAGGAATTTCCTTTGGGAACACCATGAGCCCACACGTTTCCGACCAGCCAGACAGGATACGTTGGTATGTCGGATACAGTTGTGCAAAGCTTGAGATCTATTTATTATCCTCAGAGGCAGGTCAGCAGATGAACTGACGGAAGCACCTTCATCGACTTTGTTTCATGTTCGAGTATGTTAGCGGCCACAAAATTTAGCGTCGCCGTGATGATAAAATGAGAGGCAACAGGTGCATAAAAATCCACTGCACGACGTGTGACATCTGCGAATGCGTCCAGAATGTCATGCGGTTGTCGTTCCTTGCGAATAAACCGATCATGGAAGAGATAGATGTTGGGCATTTCTTCTGGGAAATATTCGGCCACGTCGTCCACAAAGACAGCGCACCCCACGAAGAGTGCCATCCATATCTGAGTTGGACGGTGACGGATGTGCCTGCCAGCGGTTGCAGCATAGACCACCCCGGGACGCAGGTACATCCGTAACGATGGGATGCTGTCCAGTGTGTAATGACGACATATTGCGTCGTCAATACACTCCTGGTACAATCCATCGTCGAATGGGATAACTTGATATGGAACATTGCATCGCTCAAAGAGTAAGCGGACATTATCACGGGCAGCCTGCATCTGTGACATGGGTCAGTCAAAATCCACTCGATGACTGTTCTCTTACCCATTCCATCTCAGACATCGTCTCCAGTCTTAAAATTGTGAGGGTTTCTCACCTTGTTATTATATGGTTGTCGTGATCTCAGCCAACAACCATCTTGCACCAAACAGAAACCTCCCGTTTTTCTTCCACACCACTTCAGATCCCGAATACATTGCCGAGTGCACCAGTACCACACCTCTCAGTTGCCTATGTCAGGCTGCGTCTCACTATAATGCTGCCTCGCGCTGTCACAACCATCAATTCTCAGCTTGCGAGCTTGTGCCTCTACAGGGGTCAAACATTATAAGTAATATCCGACCTGATACCAACCGAGAGTCCCCCGCCGATCACGGCTGGGTCAAGCTGACACAGGCACCACTCCTGACCACCCCAGATCAAATCTCCGGGCTCGCCTGTTTAGCCATGCAGTGTGACCTGTTCAGCTCCCGTAGCTGGAAATGGACATGAGTCAAGTGGTGCCTGGAACTGTTCCCCTAAGTCCTTGCGTGGGAATCAAGCGATCAACACAAAAGAGTTATGAGGGTTTGGGACGAGATGAATGGATAAGAAAGGGGATGAGTGAAAGCACAGAGTAATTCTTAACCTCAAGCAGGGCACCCCAGGTATATGTATCGCTGTGAGGGCGGGTGGGATTGTTGGAATATGCAAGCGCGCTCGCATCCGGAGTGCAAACCGGCCCGAACGGACGTATGTCTCCATTCCCGAACCATAGGTATTTTCTCGGGTGCGTGCTTTACATTGTTTTTCCATACGATACAGTATCGCGTATTTTCTTTTCGACCTATCCCTGTGCTCGCCCATACGACGAGTGGGTGCTCCTTTTCTTTCTCCTTTCGTACACAATACATTCCTCTTCGCATATAAAGAATTCGTACTGTAGATGTACACCTCAGTCTGTTGTCACCGCGCGACGATTGAGGTGAGTTACTTACCGTTATACTTTACCCGCTCGAGCTCACCCGTATGTAGTATTGATCTCGACAGGTAAATATATTTAGTCTGTTGTCACTGCGCGACGATTGAGTATTGATCTCGACAGTGATCGCGCACACCTGGTTATCTAATCTTTCAGGGATTGCGTAGCAGTGGCACACAGTTCTCCAAGGTTTCCTGACATGCTTGATTCTTACTGGACCTCAGTGTTTTAGACCTGGGGTGTCGGCTCCCTTCCCATGAAATCAAAGGTTTGAACACCTGTCTCCATATGTTCCGTTTACTATTCCGCGAACTGACCCTGAAGCATGTTGTGTCACAAGCTAGCGAGTGCGGCGACGCTCCAATGTCAATTATTGATCATCCGATGAGTCTGCTCATCAGGAATCATATGCGGCAAACGCCTTTGCTTAGTTTATTTTCGCGTACATACGAGGGTGTTAGCAGTGCTACCGCTGGCTCTCCCAAGATGTCAATTATTGGTCATCCGATGAATCTGCTCATCGGAAACTTGGAACGCTAATATGCAACAAACACCTTCGCCTGGTTTATTTCCGCGTACATACTAGGGTGTCAGTAATGCTACCGCTGCTCTCCCAAGATACGGTCAAGTTGAGTGGAAGCGGCGACTCTGAAAACACGGTTCCCTTATCTAGATTCTAAAGCCGATACTTTTGGGTGTTCAGTATGACTAGTATGACACTTCACCTGAATAAATACGCGGCATGCCCCTTCCCCCCTGGTTGCCACAGCCGTTTGTCTCTTGTACACATGCACGATTGGGCAACTACCTGCACCTTGGCGTTTGCATGCCTTGGAATTGTCTACATTGGTCGATGTGCCCTTGGCAATCGATGTGCTTACCCATTGCCTCCTGGACCTCCCGGTTTGCCCTTCGTTGGAAATGTCATTGGGATGGACACAAGCGCCCCATGGTTGACATATGCCAAGTGGGCAAGAACATACGGTAGGCTATGACAATGTACATGTATTCCACTCAAACTGACAATAAAAGGCGACCTGGTTCATTCTCGGTTGCTTGGAAAGGATATCATCGTTATCAACTCGGAAAGAGTCGCAAAGGACCTACTCGAGAAGCGATCCGGGAATTATTCAGACCGACCTTACCTTTCAACCATTGATTTGTCCGTTCCTCGTTTCTTTTCGTGTTTCTGATCCCAATCTAGTTATCTAGGTGTGGGTTGTACTTCGTTTCCACACTTATGCACTATGGCGATCAATGGAAACTACACCGGCGGTTCTTCCACCAAACATTTAAGCTCGAGGCGGTACCTATATTCTTGCCTTATCAACATCGCAAGGCTTGTCGTTTGCTCCAGCGCCTGCTTGAAATACCAGATAAATTGGATGACCATGTTGTCGAGCAAGTCTGCGACTGGATACGTTAGAAAAACCTGACCAAACCCTCCGTTTAGGTACACTGCGTCCATCATTCTGAACAGTGCATATGATTACGATCCAACCTCGCGTCAGGACGATTTTATCAAATTGGCGGTCAACGTATTATCCATTGCAGCACTCGTCATTCGCCCCGACATCGCTATCGTCGTTGGCGGATTTCCGTTGTGTGAGTTGACTGCATTCCATGCTCTACCAAATTGAATATGCTTGAAGTGCTTCATCTCCCATCGTGGCTTCCGGGGATGTCCTTCAAGAAGGAGATGGAAATGGCACGTGAGTGTTCAGAGCGCTATCTTGGAGGGACGTTTGAGTATGCTTTTCAGAGAGTGGTGAGATCATTTGATTTTAAATTTCATACGTACTAAATTATTGGTAGCGAGGTGGTAGCGTCGCACCCTCGATGGTCCATGATGGACTGCAACACTATGAAGAGAAGGGAATCCCTCCCGACGAGTCGTGGATGGTACAGCTCAAGCAGGCATCTGGTACCGCATTTCTGAGTGAGCTTCTCGGCTTCTCCGAGAGAAAGCACCTGTTCACGCATTTCGTCCATTAGCTGCGGTTGATACCGTAAGTTGCACAACACCTTAGTGGTGATCTCTCACCTCTAAGAGTACGACACAAAATAGTCCCGCTCGGCTCTGATGACGTTCTTTCTCATGATGATGATCAACCCGGAAGCCCAGAAAAAGGCGCATTTGCAAATCGATGCTGTAGTGGGCAACGACAGATTGCCAACGATAAATGACCGACCGTCATTGCCCTTCATAGATGCCATTCTTCGAGAAACACTTAGGTACAGTCCTGTTGCACCTCTGTGTGAGTACTTCATTCTCTAGTAATTCTCCCTTTTGACTCCTTCTAACCACAGCCGTTCCTCACGCCACTATGAATGACGATGTGTATAATGGATTCCACATTCCCAAGGGTGAATAATGGTCTTATCGAGCGTTAAGGTGTCTATTAATATGTTTTCAGGCACTATTGTCCTCACAAACCTCTGGTCCGTCTATCTACTCCTAGTCTTGACGGCTCAATGACCGATTTTTATGTTGCCAGGTCGATGGCGCACGACGAATCGCGGTTCCCTAATCCGAACGCATTCATACCTGAGCGATTCCTCCACGACGATGGTTCCCTCAAGCCCAACGATCTCGAAAACATTGTGTTCGGATTCGGTCGGCGCATGTGTGCTGGACGACATTTCGCGGACCTGTCCATGTGGTCGGTCATCGTAAAGGTGTTGGCCGTATTCAAGATACTGAAACCGCTGGATGAGAACGGGGTGGAGGTTCGACAAGAACCGAAGCTCTCAAGTGGGATCTCGATGTGGGTGATGCATGACGGACATCGGTCTCAAAGTGTTGGACACAATACTGATTCTTTGTACAGACAACCTCTCCCGTTCAAGTATAGGATTGTACCCAGGTTTCCGGGGATGGACGCAGAGAAACTGGACCAGTTGATTGCTACTAGTACTTCCTGAGCCAGTTGGTTCCCGACTCGACTGAAACTGTCGTCGACAAGGTCTGTCTTGTTGATATTGTACAGTGATACTTCAACCCATTTCTTGACTGGGATAGTACATACAAACTATACGTCGTGCTCAATAAGCGGAGTCCGGTTAAGTGGCTTCGTATTCGATCGAAGTGAATGCAGCCTGATCTACGATGACTTACAGGCGTAAATTTCCTGTAGCTTGAGGCTGCGTGAGGATCGAAGCGAGCGTGCAATGATTCGTACTTTTTTTTTTCTCTAGCACGCAGGTTTGCTAACTGGTGCGCGTTCCCTGAAGTCCTATTGTCAAGATCACTAGTTCCCGCAACGCGACGACGACGATCGAAGACTTTGGATGCTAGAACAGAAATTGAATGCGTCTGTAGGTACAGGGAGTTCGAATGCAATACCTAAAACAGAAGAACATAACATTAGAAAGACATAGGGGAGTGACTAATATATAATATTGGTTACCAAGCATACGGGGCCTGGCCACGGACCGGGCAAACAATTGTTGATGAGCTGTCGGTCCTCACGACGGCGTCGCTCTCTGGTTGAGCCCGCGTCCACACTCACGGGTACGTCAACACGCGCTATTATTGAACCAGCTCGGGCTCGATCTGCCGCCCCGAGTGTATCGACCCAAATGACCATAACTGTTACGCTTAGTTTACACTAGGCTAGAAATTGCCCAATGATCACCAAAATGATAATATTCTGCAACTAGGGATTCTCTAATGTACATGTCCCGACTATATACTACCTATCATGAGGTATGATGTCACTACATGAGTAAACCGCATGTAACTACGTCAAAGTCTGGATGTGTGATATAAAGTGAATGAGGTGAAAAGAGTGAAACATGTGAAGACTAGGAAATGAACGTAACAATAACCAAAATACCATATGCGAAACCATCGATGAGTACGTAAATGACGATAGAGCCACGAGAAACCCTACATCGCGCGCTCGGTCACGAGGGCGCTTTCGCCAGTATGCCCCACAGAACCGGTGTACGCAAACGCCCCTCTTCGTCAGGCCCCACCAAACGCTTTCCGCTAACCAGCCAGAAACGCTCAGTAACGAATTCTCCGTTCTCACGTGTGTACCTGCATCGCGTTCATAACAGGACCGTCCTCCTTGACGAGCGGCCTTGCCAGCGATTTTTTAAGAGATGCTCGACGACGGTTCCTTCTTCACCACACCCCAGACTGTCACCCATTCCCTCATGTCGGCGCCGACGCCAGCTACCGAGCCACCAGGGAGCGTGGTCACCGAATCGCAAACAACACCACCAGAGGAGCCCACACCCCCGCTTCTCCCGTCGGCAAGTAAAACAGAGCAGTTCCTCTTGACCGCGGCGGACCAAGAGTCGGGCTCGAGAGACGAACGGGTTCAACCGAGTCATCAGAAGCAAGTACGAAGCCGGTTTGTGGAAGCCGTACGACTACGTCAAGGGTTACGCCCGCCTCTCGCGATGGATCGACCGCAAGTAGATCGTCATTCATCCGTAGAGTCATTCTCAAACGAAAACCGTCTTCCCGTCTCGCGACAGTCAAAACAACAAATTCTGCAGCCCTTCTCAGTGCTTCGCCCAAAGTTCAAGGTAGGTAGCATCGTCCAGTACAAGCACCGTCATCTCATCTCTCCCCTTTTTGGCATAGGCTGTTGCTCAGTCTCTCCGAGATATCGTCAGTAATGTCATCCGCATCGCTTCCGTACACACCCCGTGTTCTTGATTGTACCCCACAGGACTTGGTCTTTATCGAGGAGGCATTTGAACACCTGCTGCTCGATTACGATCGGGTTTTCTCAGCCATAGGAGTCCCTGCATGTCTTTGGCATAGAATAGGCGAAATATACAAAGGCAACCGCGAGTTCAGCAAATTGGTTGGCGTCGTAAGTATTCGCTGTCCTCCGAGAGACAGAACACAATCCTCGAATTACCATCGTCAGGGCCGTCTCTGTATATACGAGTTGATGGCAGAAGAGTCGACCGTCAATTACTGGGAGGTACGTCGCCACTCACCACGCGTTGCGCAAACGTCTCATGTCGACAGAAATATGGCCACGTCGCGTTTGATTCCGCGCAGAAAGCAGTGCTTACGTCTTGTGTGTTGAGATATAAACCCCTCATAAATACCTTGTCAGACCGGAAGAAGCTAGCGAACAAGGATGCCCCAAGCGAAGAGGGTTTCATCAAGTGTCGATCACAGCTTTACCAGTCAAAGTAATCGTCGGATGTACATGTCGTGTCTTCTGGTAATTATTGGACGCCTGTCGAGTAGTTGTTACCATAATATTCATGGGAGTACATCGCCGGTTTTTCATTCAGCCATCTCTTCGGGCGGAGGACCTTGTTGCTCCTTTTCTTTGCGGGTGGCTTGGACGACATCGTCGACGCGCAGTAACATGCGTGCCGCCTAAAGGACAAAGTGAATCCATCAGTCCCGCCACTGCCAATAGCTGAAAAGTCGCACACCTCGATCGCCGTCTTGAGCATTTGGATCTGAAACAGCCCGTCAGAACAACCGCAAACCGCGCGCACGACGACGACGCACCTTGACGCTCGCGCTCTCGTACAAGCCGTACGACTTCATGTCCACGATCCTGCCTGTCTCCCCGTCCACGCCCCACGAGTGCTCTCCGTTCGCGTGCTTCGCCCTCAGCTCTGTCAGCACCCGGATCGCGTTCCCCCCACTGTTCTGCACGAGCGTCCGGGGAATGACCTCCATCGCGTCCGCGACGGCTCTGAACGGCCATCCTTCGACGCCCGTCACGCTTCTCGCTTTCGCATGCAGCCCGACACTGATAGCCATCTCCGTCGCGCCACCACCTGGCGCGAGGATGGGGTTGAAGTAGGCGTTCCGTGCGACGGAAAGAGCGTCCGCAAGATTGCGGTCTATCTCGTTGAGGATGTCTTTTGAGGGCCCTCGAAGCAGAATCGTGCATGCCTTGGGGTTGGCGCATGCAGTCAAAAAGGTGAAGTATCTGTTCCGATGTCAATCCTTGAAAAGGATGTCGGAATACAGGGGGGGACACGCACTCGTCTCCAATCTTTTCGATATGGAACAGTCCGCATTCAGTGCCCACGTCAGATTCTCGAAGATCTTCGACTCGGTTGACGATGGTGGCACCGACTGCGAGGGCGATACGGTTGTTGTCAGACTTGCGGACGCGTCGGATTGCAGAAATATTGGCCCGCTCAAAGACATGCTGGGCTGTATCTGTAACAAATAGCCGTCGAGAGCACGGTTTGTGGCATCGCACAAGCGGACCCACCTGAGATGCCCTTTTCCGTGATGATAAGGTCGGGCTTGAACTCGAGTATGCGTTGGCATTGTGCGATCACTTGTTCTTCCTCAATCTCTTGCGCTCGGGCCCAGTCACTCTCCTTGGAGAACTCCATGTTCGTTTGACTTTCTCCTTTTTTGTATTCCAGCGGACAGTCCAGCAGCATAATTCGCGGGTGTTGTATCCTCCGGCGCATATTGGGATGCGTGATGTCCTTGTTGAGAAGAATACCGTCTAGCACGCGCGACTCCTCGATCGAACCGCCCGGGATCTTTTCTACACGTGCGTAGCGTTTGATGTCAACTGTCTTGTGCCCGTTCTCTTCCGCCGCCACGGTCCGGACCGCCTGAAGCGCAAGACGGCACATGAGGTCTGACCAGCGGGCGACGAACTTGGTACCGATCGATGTTTTGATGAGGGAAAGCATTTCGTCGTCGGAAGATGTGTTGATGGGGATAGATATTCTGTTGATTATCTCTAGTGATTCTTTGAGAGCCTTGTTGTACGCCGAGATGATGACGACGGGGTGGATGTCACGCTCGAGCTGGGAGAGGGACTGGGCAAGGATTTCTCCAGCTGGATAAACATGAGATGGCGTTCCAAATATAACACGAACGAAAGACACACCCAGAATAATCACGCTCGTCGTTCCGTCGCCGCATTCTTCATCCTGCGTTCGACTAAGTTCGATCATGTTCTTGGCTGCGGGATGAGCAACGTCGATCTCGCGCAGAATAGCATTGCCGTCGTTGGTCAGCCTTGGGACGTGAGAAGAACGCGGAAGGGACCAAGAGGGGACGAACGTACAGGATACCGCCCATGGGATCTAGGATCATCTTCAGCATAGCCTTTGGGCCCAAGCATGTGCGGATCACGTCGGCGATGGTCTGTTTACAGGAATTGTAAGGCATGAGAAATGAGGGTGACAATGTCGGATCCCTCGTCAAACCTTGGCTGCAGTGATATTGGATACCTGTGCTTTTCTGCCCGACTGCCTTTCGGGCGCGGTGTCTGCGAAATGAATAGATCTATCAGTGCAGTAACATAAAAGAGCGCGAAGAAAACCGCACTCATGACAAAGACTGGCGTCTGTCCTGCCTGCATCTTGCCTGCCGTTGTCAGATGCAAAGGAGAGACTCTGCGCGATCGCGTTTCAAGTCACAGCGTGACATTAATCACGTGCTTGTGACACAGTGACCCATACATCGTCACGTGAGCACCGGCACGCGAGAGGGGGGCGCGCACGTGCCGCTCTTTCGAGCCCCTGACTCTCTTGCTCGCCCTCAGCCCCTCAGCTGGTGGTGCACGCGAGTTCGAAGCCTCGGAAGTTGTTGAATTTATATGCAGCACGTTAGATGTAGTCACCTGGTCTCTATATCATACTTTAGTTTCCAACTCCATATTGGAGTATAGAACACTTTTTGATCTTAAACCACTTGCACCTCAGCTACCACTTGGAGCACAATACCTACTTGGTATATATCCAATAGGCTTTCCTCATATTAACTTGAATGCTTCAACAGAAGCAGCATGAGTGCTACAATGATAATGAATAGTACTGAGATGATGGGTGAGTAGCATATATGGATCACTAGAGGTGCAGCAATGACTGGATTGACAGACTTGGATCAGACTATCTGCTATCACTTCATAATGTCTACTTTCACAAAGGTCCATCCACAGGATAGTATTGAAACTTAGCATACTCTAGAGAGCAGCAAAGAAAGAGAGAGAATCAGGCAAGGATTTATTTAATTGTCAGGAGAACCACAAAAGAATGCCAAAGAGGACAAGAGTATAGGATTGTGGCCAAGTTTATCTTTTCAGTTTTCAGTCTCCTGCTTGTCTGGACCCTCAGGCATTAGTTCAGGTGCAATCCAAGATGGGTATGATCTGGGGACATTTGGTGGGTCGTGATTACCTTGAGTACCTTATGATGCACACCTGCTCGGTGGTGTGATCCATCAATTGTCCAAGTGAGATACTATCCTAGCGCCGTGTACCATCTAATCATGCCCAAGTTCCAAGGGTCACTCTAGGTTCAACACACGTCAACAAGCGAGAAGTTCAGGGGTACATACATAACAACGCTCTATCATATATTGTAGCCGAGATCGTACCTATCAGCGCCCACCCACCATTTCGCACGCAAGTACCGTGATCTAATGCGCTCGCTTCCTAAACATGACCATCGCAGCAAGGTCAGGAATCAAAGAAAGGCCCATGCGCAGCCCTTCTGGCCGAGTCGCGTTATCTTCCAGCTTGACGTCATACGTCATCACCACGTGTGCCAGCATAGATTTGAGTTCGTTGGCAACGAAAAATCGGCCGGGGCTGTTACAAGGCAATGCAGTCAGTCGCACGCGGGTCACACATTCGGATCCGGGGGGGCCACACGTACCATGCGTGTTTGCCATACCCAAACGCCAAGTAATCTGAACTGGTGGAGACGAACTGGTGGCGGCTTCCGTTACCCTCTTCGTCACGCATGTCCGAAAATCGGAATGGATTGAACGAGTGCGGATCGTCGTAATGTTTGTCGTCGAGGTGCACCGCGAGCGTGGGCATCATGACCGTGGTTCCTTTGGGGATGAACGTCCCGTCGGAGAACGTAAAGTCTTTCATGGCCCTCCGTGCCGGATTCCCTAATATAGCGACCATATATTAGTACGTGTACATTCTGAGCATGACATGAAATGGCTGACCACTACCGAGTCCGACCAAGCGCTGGCACTCCTTCAGAAAGCTGTCGATCTTGTGCATTTTCCCCAGCGAGGCTTTCGACCATCCCTCGTTTTCGACGATCGTTTCCACCTCTTCGCGAAGGGGTTGAATGTACTCGGGATATGCTGCTAAAAAGAAAAGCGCTTGACAAAAGCTCTGAGTGCGGTGGGTCAGACGCGGAGTTGCACCATGCGGTATGGACGTACATTCGCCGATGTCTATCGCGGTATGATTGAGCTCATGAAAGGAATATGTATATAATGAAACCTACGTGAATTGCAGCAAAATTGATGGCCAAGACGCGGATCGTCAGGAGCCTCACCGTACGTTCTGAGTCCCCTGGAGCCTGGTCCAACAGCCATGATATCAAATCATTCTGTGAAGGCGAACGTCGGTACGGATACCACTGCCAAAAATGATAAAACAAACCGGTTGATCAGCCAGGTCTCTACCATGCTGCTCCATGAAATTCAGATGTTCCTCGATTATGGGTGCAAGATGCTTCATAGCCCGTTTCGTTGTTCTAGGGACATCGGTTTTGAACCGCGCAATAAGACTGGGGCAAGATCGAATAAATTTCGCATGGACAATTCGCGGAAACTTACGGAGATAGAAGTTTTGGGAAACGGCGGATCTCGTTCGCTCCTTGTATGACATCCCGCGTGTATCGCAAATTGAGATCGATCCAGTCAGGGTCTCGGCCTGTCATTCTGAGTTCAGCGCATGACTGGGAAAAAAAAAGTGGACATACACAATGGAAGCCCGACGAACACTCTGTTGCTTGCCCTGCATACGACTTGTTGTATGGCGCCAAGGGCCCGTATGCTCTTCCATTCTAAGTTCTCCTGAGTCGAGTCCAAAAGAACGGGTGAATAGTGCCACTCACCGTTGTCCCTGAGGTCTAGAACCTCGTCAAAAGTGACACAGATTTCATCTTGTATTTCAGGGTACAAGGTGGCGACGTTTCGAGTGAGATGAGAGCGGATGACATCGACATGGTACCTGTTATGAACTAGCTCAGGTCCTATGGTATAATCTGTTTTTAATAGCTGCAGACGACGTCATACTTTCGTTCTGGGGGTCGAATCTCGTTGCTCACCTCCCGCCCCGCTTGTACGAATGAAAGTACATCACTAGGCGCTTTTCGTAGCTCTTCTCTTTGTTGTTGACCGCCTACGAACACGATCCACTGGTAGCGATCCGCAACCTTGAACGGCGCACCACGATACTGCAAGCAACGTGGTCTTATTATCCCAAGAAAATCAAATGTTCAATTACCTTTTCGTACCCCTCTTGGACGATCTCTATAGCATTCCTTTGGAACTTTTGGCCGGCCTGCCATGATTCTAACCAGTTGCTCGATCCAACAGTGGGGATCGCATCGAGCTAGAGTGGTCGATGAGTGACCAGAATGCAATGTCGTGTTGTTTACATACCTTTGAACGCTTCAGCAGCTTGCGAACGACGATCGTGGCAGCGATGATGCCCAACGTCACAAACGTGAGGTTGAGCACGCGATGTTGTACTACAAATGTCAGAGGTTCGATCTTAAACATGGGAGAGACGGTGTGAAGAAAAACTATGGGTCAAACACCCGAGCCTCGAGTGCTTTTAACCCTGTCGGAGGTGGCTTCATTTGCCGTCGTTCCAGCTTTCCTCCTTCATCTGTACCGCATGAATAATGCAGCGGAAGCACCTCGTCAGCTCTAGAGCGTCATTGCTCCACGCTCCTCTCATGACACCGATCGACCGATGCACCTGCCAACCTGACTGCGCGGCATATCGAGGCGCTGCGTGCTTGACCTTGACCGGTTGTTCGTTCCGTTTTGTAACAGCCTGCCCCTGAATATCCTCGGAGGACTTTGCGTATGTCCTGTCGCCCCAAAGTATGACAGATGCGGAAGTCGGGCCGAATCCCTCGTCTTTGATGGTTGATCGACAGAAGCATTTGAAGACGGAAGGACCTACATTCCACGGGTTGGAGGTAGCCAGATCGTGCGTGCAACCTTGCTTCTTGCCACCTTGCCGAGCTGATTTGTATCCATCTCATAGTGCAAGGGAAGATGGCTCTTCCTCTACGAGATCAGCGTGGTTTTAATCATGTGACTAATCCACTCCGGTAGAGAGCTGTTCTTTGTGCGGGAACGGTCCTTGGAGATGCCGAGTTGGCACTCCGAACTTGACGGGGATAATCCTTGGCCCGTGTGTGAGTAGGGATACCCGTGCAGTCGAACCTATTAGCACACCCACAGTTGGGCACCACTCCATGATCGGGGCAGGCAATGACCGCAGCACGCACCAACACACCGGGTAGGACCAGTGGTTGCTGGTTTGAAGTAAACGGTTCTTTGTAAATCACGTGAACCGGCAAACTGACGATAACTTTGTCGGTTACTTAGTATCCGGTTAATAAACGACAATCGGCAGAACACCCCGTCTTCTAGCAATTGTAGTTTGTTGTCACTACATTCCAGCTTGACAACAGGGTTCTCAACCCGAGATTCACGATATGTATATCGTTATGGATCAAGGCTTTGTACAGCAAGCACGGAACGGAACCATTCCGCGCAATCCTTGACTCCGTGCACTACTTTTGAACCTGTTCAGTCCTGCCCGATCTGCCTACCTTGAATTTTGCCGACCTGAATAACCATGATAATAACGCTGCACGTAAAACCACCGCGGCCTCGGGCCACCCCCCGTGCTCTTTGCACGCGACGGGCACGGGAATCCTACCTCACATATCGCACGCTTGGTCACGAAGGCGAACATCCTTTACGTCGAGAAAAAACATAGGGTAAGACACTTTTTCCAGCACGGCCGCGGACGAAGCGAAGAAGCTCTGCGTACTGCAGAGACGGTAGCCATGGTCGAGAGGGATTGAGGCAAGGCCGCGATCGGTGGAGCACTCGTCAATGTCTCGTTCCACCGTCACGAGAACAACGAGAGAGCGCCAAAGAGGTCGAGAGTATAGGCAAACGGTGGTCACGGTCAGGTCTGCCTTTTCCTCCTGCTTTCGGTCATTTCATGTCATATCTTCGTTCTTCGCATTTGATGTCAGTAGTTTGTACTGGTGTTTATTCATGTGAACCTTTTGATCGTCTTACCTCTTATCACCCTCAGCCCGAGACATTTGGGTTCTGATTACCCTGAACGCTATATAATTCACACATGCTTGGCGGTCCGATTATCGATCGTGCAGGTCTCATTCCATCAGCCTTGCGCCGTCCACTTTCTGGCTATGTGAAGGCCCCAAGAGTCATTCCAGGGTCAACACGCGTCGTTTCAGTCCTTCTCTCATTCCAAGGCATTGGGTCACACGTTAATTAACCGGCGACTAGTCTAGGGGAAGTTACTAAAAAGGAGCCTACCGTATCGACTTGGCATGGTGACATAGATCGCAACGCTCTATCACATGATGTGGCCGAGATCGTACCTATCAGCGCCCACCCATCCTTTCGTGCGCACTACTGCGATTTAATGCGCTCGTTTCCTAAACATAACCTTGGCAGCGGGGTCGGGAATCAGCGAGAGACCCATGTACAGCCCTTTTGGCCGAGTCGCATTGTCTTCTAACTTGACATCGTACGTCACCACGACGTGTGCTAGCATCGTTTTGAGTTCGTTGGCAACGAAAAATCGACCGGGGCTGTGGCATGATGGCAGATGGAGATATGTGGCACGCATCGGAGCGATACGATCAGCCGTGCGACGGTGACAAATTCAGGGCGCGTGCACACGTACCATGCATGTTTGCCCCACCCAAAAGGCAAGTAATCCGTGCCGATCGCGACGAACTGGTGGCGGGAGTCTTCGCCCTCCTCGCCACGCATGTCTGAGAATCGGAAAGGATCGAACGCATGTGCATTGGCATAATATTTATCGTCGAGGTGTACCACGAGCGAGGGCACCATGACTGTGGTTCCTTCGGGGATGAATGTCCCGTCGGAGAACGTAAAGTCTTTCATGGCTCTCCGTGCGAGATTCGCTACCCCAGTGATCATGCATCAGTACATTCACATTCTGGGCACAACATAACACGACTCACAACTGCCGAGTCCGGCCAAGCGCTGGCACTCCTTCAGAAAGCTGTCGATCTTGTGCATCTTCCCCAGAGAGGCTTTCGACCATCCCTCGTCTTCGACGATTGTTTCCACCTCTTCGCGAAGTGGTTGAATGTACTCGGGATATGCTGCTAAAAAGAAAAGCGCTTGACAAAAACTCTGAGCGTAGTGGGTCAGACGCGAAGTTGCATCATGTGGCATGGACGTACGTTCGCCGATGTCTATTGCAGTATGATTGAGCCCAAGAATGGAAAAATCAATGTATGATGAAACTTACATGAATTGCAGCAAAGTTAACAGCCAAGACGCGGATCGTCAGGAGCCTCACCGTACGTTCGGAGTCACCCTGGGCTTGGTCCAACAGCCATGATATCAAATCATTCTAAGACAAACGTCGGCACGAATACCACCCCAAAAAATGACAAAACAAACCGGCTGGTCGGCCAGGTCGCCATCATTCTGCTCCAGGAGCTTCAAACGTTCCTCGATTATGGGTGCAAGATGCTTCATAGCCCGTTTTGTTGTTCCAGGGACATCAGTTTTGAACCGCGCAATAAGGCTGTGCCACGATCAAACTAATGTCGCGTAGACAGTTTTCAAAAACTTACGGTGATAGAAGCTTTGGGAAACGGCGGATCTCATTCGCCCCTTGTACAACATCCCGCGTGTATCGCAAATTGAGATTGATCCAGTCGGGGTCTCGGCCTGTCATTCTGAGCTCAGACCACAGCCAGGAGAAAAAAAAAGTGGACTCATACACAACGGAAGCCCGACGAACACTCTGTTGCTCGCCCTGCATACGACCTGTTGTACAATCCCAAGGGCCCGTATGCTCTTCCATTCTGAGTTCTCCTGAGTCGAGTCCAGGAGAACAAGTGAACAGTACTACTCACCGTTGTCCTTGAGGTCTAGAACCTCGTCAAAAGTAACACAAATTTCATCCCGAATTTCAGGGAACAAGGTAGCGACGTTTCGAGTGAGCTGAGAACGGATGACTTCGACATGGTACCTGTTATGAACTAGCTCAGGTCCAAGAGTGTAATCTGTTTTTACAAGCTGTAGACAACGTCACGCTTTCGTTTTGAGGGATTGAATCTTGTTGCTCACCTCCCGCGCTGCTTGCAGAAACGAAAGTGTGTCATCAGGGGCTTTTCGTAACTCTTCGATGTACTGTTGGCCGCCCACGAATACATTCCACTGGTAGCGATCCGCGACCTTGAACGGCGCACCATGATACTACAAACAATGTGGTTGTATTTTCACAAAGCAATCAAATGTTCAATTACCTTTTCGTGCCCCTCTTGAACCATTTCCAAGGCGTTCTTTTGGAACTTTTGACCGGCTCTCCAGCGGTCCAGCCAGTTACTTGATCCGACAGTTGGGATCGCATCGAGCTATAGTGGCCGATGAGCAACCAGTGTGTAATAACGTGTTCTTTACATACGTTCGAACGCTTCTGTAGTTTACCAACGACGATCGTGGCAGCAACGATGCCCAACGTCACAAACGCGATGCCGAGCATGCGATCTTGAACTGCAGATACTAGAAGTTCGATCTTAAACATGGGAGATGGGAGAGACAGGGTGGGGAAGAACTATGGCTTAAACTCACTCAAGCCTCGAGTTTTTAACCCTCGCATTCCGACGGAGGTATGTCGGAGGTGTCTTCATTTGCCGTCGTTTCAGCTTTCCTTCTTCATTCGTACCTGGAGAATCGTGCAGTGGAAGCATCTCATCAGTAGTGCGGCGGCATTGCCCCACGCTCCTCTCATGACACCGATTGACCGATGCACATGCCAACCTCACTGGTGCAACATACCGAGACGCTGTGTGGTTGGCTTTGACTGGTTAAAAGATCCGTTTTGTGACAGCATGAGTTCATGTACAACGTGGATACGATGCAACAAACCGCCTCCGACATGTTTCATCAAATTATCACTGAATGCAGAAGTGGGACTCAATCCCCGATCTTTTGTGGTTCACAGACTTGCGCGGCGCCCATATCAAAGGAAACTTTTCAGACAAAAGCATTTCAATTAAAAGTGCCGGAGAGTGGCAGGTATGTGGGAAGTACAGCCCCTACTTTCACTGCGCCGATAGTGCAAGTTAGAATGGCTCTCCCTCTACGGGATCAAGGTGCCTTTGATCGTGTGATGAATCCACATAGTCGACTTTGCTCCGATGGAGAGCTGTTCTTCGTCCAGGAATGGTGACTGTACTTGGAACCCCCGATAAGCCAAGTTGGCACTGGGACTGCCACCCCAAACTTGGGGGGGGGCAGTCCTTAGTCTGTGTGCGCGAGGAGAGGTAACTCGGCTATTGAGCCTGTTGATACTCCCGCCATCGGGCACCCCTCTCCGATCAGGGGCAGGCATCGCAGTGACTACACTATGCACTAGGGAAAGCAAGGGCCCGTCGTGTGGGGGAACGAACAGTTTCAAACTTGCTGCCCTAGCTCCACAGCCCCAACCGTAGCCCTTCCGGCCAAAACTAGTACCAGTCACGACAATTGGCGGAGACGCCGATAGCCAAGAAAATAGCGCACCAGGTGAACTCGGATGGGACTGGTTGCTAGTAATGGCCGGAAGGTGAGTGGCTCTTTGTATCACGTGACTCGGCAAAACCGACGAAGAACTTTGTTTGCCAATCCAAAGTTGGACAATCTGATGGCTCACCTCACGGCGACTCCATCTCCTGGCAATGTGGGTTGATGTCACCGCATTTCAGCTTGACGACGAATTCCTTAGCCCTGGTTTCATGATCCGTATGACTATGGATCAGGGCTTTGTACAGCAAGTACGGACTAGTCCCACTTCGGTGCAGTCCTTGGATTGCGCTATTCTTGTACCTGTTCTGGCCTAGACCTGGCGCCTCGAATGTGCCGACCCGAATGACCATCACCATAACGCTACACGCGAAACTGTCGAGGCCCCGGCAACTCGCGCCCACGACAGGTACCATGAATTACGCCAGAGCTTCGAGAGGTGGAATCCTACCTTCATCGCACGCTTTGTCACCAAGGCAAACATCCTTCACATAGAGAAAGGACGCAAGGTGATGCAGGACGCCTTTTCCAGCACGGCAGTGGACGAAGAGAAGAAGTCCTGCGCACTGCGGAGAGTAGCCACGGCCGAGAGAGAATCATGCAAGAGCGCGAACGGTGGAGCAATCGGCAAATATTCGTTCGACCGTCACGAGAATGTCGAGAGAGCGCTGAAGAGGGCAAGAGTATAGATGAACAGCGAGTACGGTCAGGCCCGTTTCTTCATTATTTCGTCCTTTCCAGTTTCCTGCTTTCTGACATTTCGTGCTTATATATTCGTTCTTCGTATTCGATGTCAATAGTTTGTATTGATTTTCATTCGAGTCTTTTGATCTAAATCTTGTTCTTTGTTAGTCCCAGGTATGGGGGTCTGACACCCAGCGTGTAAAACAGACGGTGTCCGATCACTGACCACCCTCAACATCAAACACCATATGATCTGCACTTACTTGCTGGGTTGCTCGGAGCTTTGATTTAGCGATCATCCAATTCCTAGCGCCGCGTAGCCACTTTCTGACCTCGATACGCAAGTTTCGTTCCTGATCACGCGCATTCCTAGGTCCGCCGTGTTCCATGGACCTCAAGTCTCCGCATCGTCAGACTCCTGCGTACCTGCAATTCAATTACCTCCGCGGGAAAAGTCTGTTGGCGAAGTATTTTAGCCACTTCGCGTCAAAGTCCGAAGCACCGCCCACATGCGTCCTCGTGTCCGTCTTTTGATACAAGGAACCTAGCGGATTTTTGGAAAGGAACGACGAAAAGGAAAAGGATGAAAACATGTAATTGAGGCCATTGCTTTGAAACACAGATATTGCCATTTCATGTTGGCCTCTCTCGAATGGCAAGGCATGCACCTCTTGTCAGATTACACGACACCAACCCTGGCGAGAAAGGGTGGGCAGGCACAAGCGTAAACGTAGACATCATTACCCCAAGCAGCCAGTGGAAGATCATGAGCGCGGCCAAGAGATAAAATCGCTCACAACATCACCATAGCATAAGCCATGGTAATACCCTTGACAGTAACTGGATCCAAAACAGTAAGAATACAAATGGACTATATTTATTGCGATCCTCACTGGTCGAATCAACAGGGACTTTTTCCCCTTGTTTATTGTCCTGTGAGGCGGCAGCCTCTTGCTGGTCATTAATCAGGGTCATTCAAGTGCAACACCTGTGAGCGCCATGAATGCTAACAGACTGTTGTGCGAAGAATGGGGCCTGGGCAGCCAGACACATTCCAAACGCGCCGATGATGAAAGAGGTGCCAAGAAATGCCACTCGACGTATATCCTAATTCAAACTTTCATCAACATGGTGGAAGTTCATATTTATCCCATTCCAAGGCGTTGGGCGGGCGGGCGGGGCGGTCATCTGCTAACTTACACGCTCAAAGAGTGCTCGTTGGGCAGGCCATAAATAGAATGTGCCATACCATGGTGCTCTCGTCCAATCAGAGCTTCCGCTAACCTCGCATAGGCCTCACGTAGACTCGCAAAACCCTTTGGAAAGGCAAACTAACAAGTGCGCTTTCCAGATGCCCCTTGACCCACATGCTGATCATTGATCAGCTTAGGGGAGATCATTCAAAGGAGATTACCGTATCGACTTAGGATGACATAAATCGTAAGATCCTATATACCAGCACCCTCCCTTCCTTCCCTTCTAATTCCATTCGACCGCGCCAAGTTCGGCAATTTAATGAGCTTGCCTCCTGAACATCACTTTTGCATCAGGGTCGGGAACCAACGAGAGGCCCATCTGCAGCACTTCCGGCCGAGTCGTGTTGTCTTCCAGCTTGACGTCGTACGTCACCACGACGTATGCCAACATCGATTTGAGCTCGTTGGCAACGAAAAATCGCCCGGGGCTATTGTACGATACCAGACAGAGGTATGACGTGTTGGAATGATGCGGTCAGTCGCACGACAGTGAGAGATTTGGGGCGCACACGTACCAGGCGTGTCTGCCATGCCCGAAAGGCAAGTACTCTGTACTGGTCGAGACGAACTGGTGGCGGTTTCCATTGCCCTTCTCGTCGCGCATATCCGAAAATCGGAATGGATTGAATATGTGTGCATTGGCATAGAATTTATCGTTGAGGTGCACCGCGAGCGAAGGCGCCATGACAGTAGCCCCCTTGGGGATGAATGTCCCGTCTGAGAACGTAAAGTCTTGTAAGGCTTTCCGCCCCAAGCTCCCTAACCCAGCAATCATATATCAGTACATGTATATTCTGAGCATGACATGGAACGGCTGACCACTGCTGAGTCCGACCAAGCGCTGGCACTCTTTTAGAAAACTGTCGATCTTGTACATCTTCCCCAGCGAAGATTTTGACCATCCCTCTCTTTCTACGATCGATTCCACCTCTTCACGAAGTGGTTGAATGTACTCAGGATGTGCTGCTAAAAAGAAAAACGCCTGACAAAAGCTCTAAGCTCGGTGGGTCAGACGCAAAGTTGCATCATGTGACATGGAAGTACGTTTGACGATGTCTATCGCAGGGCGATTCAGCTTAAGAATGGAAAGAATAAATACGTGTCGAAACCTACGTGAATTGCAGCAAAGTTGACGGCCAAGACGCGAACCGTCAAGAGCCTCACCGTACGTTCTGAGTCCGCTGGAGCTTGGTCCAACAGCCATGAAATCAAGTCATTCTATAAAGATGAACGTTGGTGCGGATGCCATCCCAAAAGATGACGCAACAAACCGGTTGGCCAGTCAGGTCACCACTATGCTGCTTCATGTGCTCCAGTCTTTCCTCAATTATGGGTGCGAGATGCTGCATGGCGCGTTTCGTTGTTCCCGAGACGTCGGTTTTAAACCGCGCAATAAAACTGAGGCGCGATTGAACAAATTTCGCCTGGACAATGCTCGGAAACTTACGGTGACAGAAAGTTGGGGTAACGTCGGATCTCTCTCGCTCCTTCTACGACATCTTGTGTAAATCGCAAAGTGAGATCGATCCAGTCAGTATCTCGGCCTGTCACCCTGTGCTCAGCGCACAAGTAAGAAAAAAAATATACATACATACATAACGGAAGTCCAACAAATATTCTGTTGCTCGTCCTGCATACGACTTGTTGGATGGCGCTAAGGGCATGTATACTCTTCCATTCTGAGTGCACCTGAGCCGAGTCCAAAAGAACGAGCGAATAGTACCACTCACCGTTGTCCCTGAGGTCTAGAACTTCGTCAAATGCAACACAAACCTCATCTCGTATTTCAGGGTATAAGGTAGTGAGGTTTCGAGTGAGGTGAGAACGTATGACTTCGACATGGTACGTGCTATGAAGCAGCTCGGGTCCGAGAGTGTATTCTGTCTTTATAAACTGCGGACGATGTCACACCCACGCATTCGTTCTGTGGCATCGAATATTGCTGCTCACTCGCGCGCTTCTTCGAGAAACGAAAGTACATCATCGGGGACTTTTCGTAACTCTTCGATTTGTTGTTGACCGCCCACAAATACGATCCATCGGTAGCGGTCCGCGACATTGAACGGCGCACCATTATACTGCAAACAACCTGATCATGTGTTCCAAAAACAAATTGAATGTTTGGTTACCCTTTCGTACCCCTCTTGGATGACTTCCACACCATTTTTTTTGGAACCGTTGACCGGCCCGCCATGACCCCAACCAATTGCTCGATCCAACAGTGGGGATTGCATCGAGCTAGAGTGGTCGATGAGTCAGAATGCGACATACTATTCTTTACATACGTTCTGGCGCTTCAGCAATCTGTTAAGAACGATCGTGGCAACGACGATGCCAGACGTAATAAACGCGAAGTCGAGAACGTGATCTTGTACTGCAAATATCAGAGGTTCGATCGTAAACATGGGGGCAACAAGGTGAAAAAGAACCGCGACACATTCTCACCCGAGCTTCGAGTGGTTTCAACCCCCTGGCATTTCTAGCGGAGAGGTGGATGCATTTGCCGTCGTCTCAACTTTCTTTCCCCATCCGTGTAATCGTGGAAGCTTCCCATTGGTGAGCGGAATCATTTACAGATGCCGAAACAGTTGCCGGCAGGATCTTTGAAAGCCCTGGGATGACTCTGCTTGATCATAGTAACGTGTAGAGTGCTACCGTTGATCCGCTTATATATTTCTTTCATGTCAGTGAGGTAGAATACCGCAGCCGACACACAAGGACAGCAGGTTGTGTGGTTCTTGTCACTAGTTTTTCTGGTTTCGGAAGCTGATGACAGATAAATTATCCGACGTCTATAACGCGGTGCAAATATGTAATGCACAGCACGCACGTTCAAGAGGTACAAGCGATGTGTTTGAGAGTGCAGCACCAACTTGACTGCGTGATAACCCCGGATCATCTGGATGGGGTTGGTGAACATGAGCGGATACGGAGCCAAAAATACAATCGACATCTGATCCGGACATGTCCTCGAGAACCCACTGGCACAGGAGACTTGCCGCCACATGAGGCAGTACTGTGTATCAGTAAGTCACTTAGCCGATTTGCGAGGGCCTCGAAAGGCGTTATCGAGGGTAGTACTAGACTAGTATCTCACAATGTATGAAGTTGGGAGCAGCCCAGGCTGCTACTGGAGAGGTTGAGGTGATACCCCTATTTTGACACGTTATATAGGTTGCTGACGAAATGTGGCAACTCAGGTCATTCACACGGAAGAGTTGGGGCTCGCGCGAGAATCGTTCAATACGATCTCTGTTTGAGCTTCTGAGGATTTGAAGGTGGTTCTGACTAGTCCTCACCATCAGTTACCCTCGGTTACCAACCAGCCGATTCCCTGAGGCCGCCCGCCCGAGGTCGGCTGTTTTTTTACAGCCCTATCTACGGAGTCTCATATACTCGAGAGTGAGGCTGTACTGACAAAAAGGGTAGTACATGAGGCATATGCATGAGGAACGTTAGCGAAGTTGGAGTCAGGAGGATCTGTCAGGAGGACGGATTCGTTTACACGAAAGGTTCCGATTCGGATTTATTGCTAACACAGTTCAACTGCGGAACAAAAGCTATACAAGGCTGTTTCAGCTACGTCACACATTGTAAAGAGGTTTCATGAATATGGAAGTTGTGGTGGAAAGACACTCTAACCAGCACACAGCCATGTTACCGCACTTGGTAGCTGCGCATAGTTTAGGTTTGCCCCAGCAGGGTGGCAGGGTCCGGAGGGCGCTTCCTGTGTTCCCATCCGCATCATGGGCCGTTGACATGATCCGATACGTGTGCTTCCGCCATTCAGAACTCGAGCAACGCGAAATCACAGCACGGTGGTGGTTCATCGTCCAAGGTGGGTATCAACGGAAACAAATGGGATCTATACTAGTATGTACATAGGGATATGAATCGGGTCTTTGAGGACATCAATGAGATTACAAGTAGGTGGTTAATTATGAGAAGGAAAGAGAGGAACGGATCAATTCCCAGCTGCAGACCCAGGGAAGGGGGAGGGAGGTTATAAGACGACGCATTGAGCCAGGCTGCGTCCGACGCTGCCCGCCGATACTAGGGCACCCTTTGGCCTCTCCAAAATCTCGTGTAAATGTCTCCTATGTTCTCCTTCATCTGCGTCTGGTACACTGTTTTGTTCCCATAAGAGATCCGGATATCGATGTCACCCCCATCGTCAGTGGGCCACTCCTCTTCGTCAAGAGCATCCATGATCTCATTGATGAACCACGTGGAAGTCTGAAACCGTCGAATGCCTAGGTCGTACTGGATAATGACCCACAGTACCTGCCAGTGTATGATTAATACCTATTGATTGAACCCTTATTGAAGTATTAGCTAAAATATCATTAGGAACTATGAGGATTAGTGTACTCAATCATATCCTGATTGAATCCTAACTGATTTCCTTTTATGGTAATTGGTCAGGATCCTGACTAACCATTAGAATAACAACTCTAATCAAGTGTAGTCAGTCAAACATAATCCTGACCAAGTCCTGACTAACCATTAATGATTGATAGAACTTGAGTCATTCTAATTCAAGTACTATAAATAAAAATGACTTAACATTACTCAAACTACCATAGCTATGGTAATAAGATCAGTTAGTATCTGATTATGAATTAAACTAGAATATTCTAGTATGCTAATTCATATGGCTATGCTCTTCAATATTTGGGTCAGATATCTCTTTATATTAGATTTATATATAAGAATATATAAATATCTGATCACTATATAAGCAGGATATTTTGTACTATTTTCAGATAGAGAATTCCATCTCTTTTTCTTTTCTTTTTATCCCTCTTGACTGTTTCAACAAGACAAGACTATACAAGAAGAATAACTAGCTTTTGAAATGACCAACTTACTACTTGGATTTTACAAGACTCTAAGGGCAATATTAGTCAGTTGCTGATAAGATAATAGGCAGGAGATGCTAAAGTAAGTGTTAACCTGAGTCAGGATGTCCAGAAGATCCATTACTATACCTCTGAACAGTGGAAATAATTCAGCAGAAAGTGGAAGAAACTCCAAGAAGTATAAGACTGGGGAAAATGCCTCCAGTTTGGTCATCTTATATATTATTCAATTAGAACTCCAAAGCAGAGCTTGAATTACATGAGGGCAGGTAAATAGATAACTAGATCATATTCTATTGATCAGAGATAACTAATATAACTCTTGCATATGATGCAGGATAAAAGTGGCTTATATTATTGGCTTGACAAAGCAGGACTATGGATTGCTGACTGAGTGATGACTCAGTGCTGTGCTCTGATGAGTTATTATCTTGAGATAATGGCTATGTCAAGATTGAGGATATGATATTATAGATAAGTAATAAAAGATAAGAGTCTAGATCTTTGGCTATGTTTGATGGATTTGGGCTATGATGTCATTAATGACATCATGGGTTAGGATGTGCCCATCATGTGACTTGTGATGTGATGTGGCTGTGTAATTCACATGACCTGTGGCAACTTGAGTTGAAAAGAGTGAAATGAGAAATAAGAGAAAAATAATGGAAAAATAGGAATAAAATAAGAGAGATATATAGCATTTGTAACAGCTCTACCAAACTATACTGTGGACATCAGCAAGTAAGTCTCCTTGCTGAAACTTTTATTGCTGTAACTGTACATCCAGTAAAGAAGGATATATCCCATCTCTTTTATGAATCTTTAATCTTTAAACCTTTGAATCTTTGATCTTGGCAAATACCTACTGGTATATGATTGATATCTGTCAATTATATCCTTGAGCCTTTGACCTTTGAATCCTTGATGCAAAAAGACTATGCTAGATCCTATCTGGATCTATTATAATACATGCACTAAACATGATTATTCATATAAATAGAATTATTTTACAAACTTTATTCTTAAAGAAATTCTCATAGACTCATTATAGACTTTCCATTATCTTATCTTCATACAAATATAAATAGAACTGATAGACTGGTATTCTGTCATAGATATATACTAGTATCATGAACTCAGTTCTAAAATGGCCAATTTACTATTTGGATCTTACTAGACTCCAAAAAGTAATATTGATCAAGTGTGATAAGATAGTAGGCTAGGGGTGCTGAAGTAAGTGTCAACCTGAGTCCAGGTGTCCAGGGAATCTACCACTATATCTCTAGACAGTTTATCCAATAAAAATGGAAGAAACTCTAAGAAGAATAAAACTAGAGGAGATACCTTCAGTTTGGCTGCCTTATATACTATTCAATTAGAACTCCAAAGCAGAGCTTGAATATATATTAGGGTAGGTAATAGATAACTGGATCATATCCTATTGGTTAAAGATAACTAACCTAACTCTTGCACATAATGCAAGATAAGAGTAACTTATGCCATTGATTTGACAAAGCAGGGCTGTGGACTGCTGACTGAGCAATGACTCAATGCCATGCTTTGATAAGTTACTATCTTGAGATAAGGATTGCACTGGGGTTGAAGATATAATGTCATAGATAAGCAATAAGAAATAAGAGTCTAGATCACTGGCTATATTGATGGGTCTAGACTATGATATTATAATGATGTTATAGAATCCAGATATGCCTATTATATGACCTGTGATGTAATATAGCTATATAAGTTATATAATCTGTGGAGATTCAAGTTGAATGGAATAAAGAGGATAGTAAGGGAAAAATGATGGAAAAATAGGAATAAAATAAGAAAGATATGTAGCATTCATAATAGAATCTAGATTGAAATTGAGAAATTGCTGAATTGTAAACTATAGAATAAACCAACATTGTGTGTGAGCTGTCCACAGGCCACAATTCCTTTGGTAATATTCAGTATAAAATATCCATTCTTGATTGCCAAGAGACACAATTCCTATTACAAATGCTATATATCTCCTTTATTTTATTTCTATTTTTCCATTATTTTCCCCTTACTTTTCTCTTCAATCTCTTTAACTCAAGTCTCCACAGGTCATGTGATTTATACAGCCACATCACATCACAAGTCACATGATGGACATATCCAGATTCTATGACATTATTATAATATTACAGCCTAAATCCATCAATACAGCAATAACCTAGATTTTTATCTCTTATTGCATATTTATGACATCATATCTTTAACTGTAGTATAACCCTTATCTCAAGATAGTGACTTATCAAAGCATAGCACTGAGTCATTGCTCAGTCAGCAATCCATAGCTCTACTTTGTCAAGCCAATGACACAAGTTACTCTTATCTTGTACCATATGCAAGGGTTAAGTTAGTTATCTCTGACCAATAGGATATGATCCAATTATCTATTACCTACCCTAATATACTTTTAAGCTCTGCTTTGGAGTTCTAATTGAATAATATATAAGATGGTCAAACTGGAGGCATCTCCTCTAGTCTTGTTCTTTTTAGAGTTTCTTCCACTTTCTATTGGATAATCCTTATTATCTAGAGGTATAGTGGCAGATTTCCTGGATACCTGGATACAGGTTGATGCTTACTTCAGCACAACCAGCCCTATTGTCTTATCAACAAATAATTGATATTGCCTTTGGAGTCTAGCAAGATTCAAATAGTAAATTGACCATTTCATTAGGACAAGACTTTATTCATTTCTATCTCTGCTATATACCTCTTGCTTATGTGCTTATCCTTTATCAGGATCAAGCACCACCCTCATCAAAGACACTTTATCTTTGACACTCTCCCACTCTTTTTAATCAAATCAACTACTAGTTAGTATATTTGGTGCAGGTCATAAGATGAGACTAACACTTGCTGATACTAATGTCCACCCTCTCACAAGTCATCTTTGGTATCTCATATGCCAGAAACATTGGATAGAAAGTTCCAATTGCAGTCATAAAGAAGGAAGACATTCTTCTTATCTAGTGAAATGATCAACTTACTATTTGGATCTTGCTAGACTCCAAAGGAAATATTGGTCAATGCTGATAAGACAATAGGCTGGTAATGCTGAAGTAAACATTAACCTGAGTCCAGGTGTCCAGGGAATCTGCCACTATACCTCCAGATGATAGGGATTATCCAATAGGAAGTAGGAGAAACTCCAAGAAAGATAAGACTAGGAAAGATGCCTCCAGTTTGGCTGCTTTATATACTATTCAATTAGAACTCCAAAGCAGAGCTTGAATTACATGAGGGCAGGTAAATATATAACTGGATCATATTCTATTGGTCAGAGATAACTAATCTAACCTTTGTATATGGTGCAAGATATAAATAGCTTATATCATTGGCTTGACAAAGCAGAGCTGTGAGTTGCTGACTGAGTGATGAGTTAGTGCTGTGCTCTGATGAGTAATTATCTTGAGATAATGGCTGTGCCAGGGTTGAGAATATGATGTCATAGATAAGCAATAAAAAATAAAAGTCTAGGTCTTTAATTATACTTGATAGATTTGGGCTATGATGTTATTGATGATGTCATGGGTTAGGATGTGCCCATCATGTGACTTGTGATGTGATGTGGCTGTGTAAGTCACATGACCTGTGAAAACTTGAGTTAGAGAGAATAAAAGAAAAAGTAAGGAAAAAATAGTAATAAATAGTAATAAAATAAGAAAGATATATAGTGTTTATAACACCTGATATTGACCAGTTGCACATAGCCATTAGGAAAAGCTGACATCAGCACAGGATTAATCAGGACTATGAGCCAAGTAAAGAGCTTCACCAAATTATTTAGGAGTATTAAAGAGTTAAACTCACTTCTCATCTATCACCTCAAATATTAATCCAAATGACATAAAACTAGAAGATTATGAGCAGCAACTAGCTCACTTACCACCACCACTTATTCATGAACAAACTTCAGACTGGCCTGAGTAGTTTAGTCATTTTACCAGCATACTTTACCTCTGAAAGATTACCTACACCTTTTAGCCAACCATTAGACTGGTACTTCATGAGAGTAGCACCACAACCCATACCACAACCCCCCTTGCTATACACACAACTTCTTCCCTCTAGTCACATGTCATCAAACTATCACTCCAGAGTATCTATTCTTTACCACTATTGCCACAACTATGATAGATACTAGATCTATTATAGTCAAACTTAAAGCTCCTTTCCTTTATCAGAACATAATCCCACTTACTTGCCAAGATACAGTTGAGAATCTAAGAGAATACTTTCAAACTCCTCAACAATTATCTCAACACTTTTACTCTAGACCAAGTGAAAGACAAAAAGAAATTCTCAAAGTCTACACTGAAAGAGCCCAACAAATCAAAGCTTGTGTAGTACAAGTAGAAATTAACCTCATCCTGAGATCTACTACAGAAGATTCTTTTTCAGAAGAAAAAACCCTATGCAAAGATGAATGAACTGCATATTAGCAATCCTCATTCTTGTCATTGCTATTCTCTGTTGCTTTATAGCAATAATTGTTTCAACCATCTTAAAGAATAGAAACCAATCTATTTCTATTCACTTCTTATTTGAAGCTCCAAACCACACCTATAAATTCACTATTTAATTTCTAGTATCTGTTGATCTCAACATTATTAACAATTCTTGAAATAACAATGATAACAACAATTGATGATTGATAAACATCATTCTAATCATTGTTCTCCTCTTCATTATTATTCTCTTTATCATGTCTCTTACCACCTATATTTAACACTTCCATCAAGGAATCTAAGATATCAAATCTTATTCTCTTTAAGATATAGAGATCCCTCCTTTCCAAATTCCATCTAAAGCAATAGTGACCAATTGGCCATTATTGCACACCAACTCTGTGACTTTATTATATTTCATGATATACACTAAGAGAGATATACAGACACAATAGTTTACTAGACAATTAACTTCTTGAGTTAATACATATCTTTTTCACTCCCAACATATCTAATCCTACTTTGCCTGGCACTACTATCTCTACAGCACACATTACCCAACAAGAATAGATAGCTGTTCTTAATATACTACAAAATTCAAAACAACAATTCAATCAAGTCAACACTGAAAGAACCCAACTTAAAGCAGATCTCAGAACTGCAGCTCAACAACTAACTGATGTTGTTACAAAGCAACAAAAAGCTAAAAACCACTCCAAGCAACTTCTTGATCTGCATCAATGGGCAGAAATAGGAATCCACATATAAGAACCTCAACCATTTGCAGGATCTTCAAAAATAGAAGTTTTCTCAGATCCTGGAATTTATGATGGATCCCCATCAAAGTTTGAAGAATGGTGGACCAAAATCAAAGCATGGATTGATTGCAATCCCAAACAATTCACCAATTCAACCTCAAGCATGGCTAAACCTGGCACACTCATCACAGAAATAAATATCAAAGTGTATGCTTATGCAATCCTATTAAGATTAAAAGAATTCAAAGGATCACACTTTGCCAAAGTAGAAATTGCTAAACTTGTAGATCAAACCTCCAATCTTACAAGCTGGCAATATCTCACAAGAAAGATTGAAGAAACCTTCTGATCCCAGTTGCAAAAGGATTGGACAACTAGAGAGATCAGTTAGTTCAAACAAGATCACCTCTCAACTGATGCATTTGTATTGAAATGGAAAACTCTCCTCCATTAATTTGATATTTTAGATCAATTTGGAGTTTGGTTGTTGGAAAACAACACAAGAAAGGACATCATAGAAGAGATGTTCTAAACCAAACAATGAAAGCATTCAATGGAAGAAACAATTCAAATCATCCAACAAATAAGCTGAACAAAAAAAGAGTATTGTCTCTTCTCTCATCCAAAAAAGTTTTCTTTATATCAATCCAGATACAATAAATATGCCATGGATATAGATGTGCCAGAAATTGCAAAATGCTACAATTGCAAAGAAGGACATTGGACAGATAAATGGTCAAAAGAATGTTGCATATGTCACAAGACAAAAAGATATTCACACCTTTGCAAGTTTCATCCAATAAACAGATTAAAGTTTGCTAAAGAATTTAGATTATCTGAGCCTTAGACATGGATTCAGACTTCAACTCTAAATTAGAAGATGAAGACCTTCCTTGTATTGTTAGAGGCATAAACTACAAAGAAATAAAGGCATTCTTTTTCAACATGAAAGATTCCAAACACAAGGAAAAAGCCTCTCAGGCTTAAACTCTCAGAATATTCAAGTTTGTAAAATCACTCCCAAACAAATTATGCAAATCCCTTTACTCTTGAAATTACCAATTTGAAAAACATCTGAAAATGCTAAAATTTCAACCCACACATCACAATATACTATAGATCTAGATCTTTCTTATCAGGACAGCAATTTGTCATCAACACTAATATTCAAGTGGCAATACCTTTAGATGCCTGTGGAAGAATCACTTCTAGAAGTGGACTAGCCATCAAATCTAGAATCTATACTAGTGCAGGAGTCATAGACTCTGATTATCAAGGTAACCTCATGGTTCTATTAATAAATCAAAGAACAGAAATATTTAGAGCAAACTCAGGTGATTGCATTGCACAATTTATTATAGAAAAAATCCATTCTCTTGAAGTAGTTGAAGTAGCTAAGCTACCTACAATGAAAAAAGCAGACAAAAAATTTGGATCTATAGAAATTAACTCATGCACATCCTCCTCAGAAGATCTCAAGATCAGATCCTTCTCAAAACAAGATATTATTATGCCTATTCAAATTGCCCTCCTTAGATTTCATCATCAATTCACTAAAGTGTTTGTATTACTAGACAGTGGAGCCAACACCATATTTGTTAATTTAATATGGGCTAAGAAAATTCAATTACCTCTTAAATAACTTCCAAAATCCATAAAAGTCTACAATATAGATGGAACCACAAACTCTATTGAAAACATTACCCACACAGTAGAAATTCTCATTGACTATCAAGAACACTGTAAACATGTTACTGCTGAAGTCACTGACTTAGAAAAACACCAAATCATCCTTGATTATATATGGCTTAAACACCACAATCTGGAAATTGATTGGACAATCAAAATAGTCAAATTGTCAAGATTTCCAATAGACTATAATGTGTTGAATAATAAATCCTTATTTATATGTCAAATTGAGTCAAAAGAATAAGATTCAATCCAACACATACATGCTCTCAAGAAAGAAGACTCTTTCAAGCCAAAGAAGATTTCAGTGGAAGAACTTGTCCCAAAAAAATATCACAAGTATCTCTACATTTTCTCAAAGAAAGAATTAGAGCATATACTCTTTAGGAAACCATGGAATCATGCAATAGATCTTAAAGATTCTTTTGAACCAAAGAGAGATTGAATCATTCTACTCTTTTCTAATAAACAACAAGAAGTCACCAAGTTCATTTATGACCAACTACAAGAAGGATATATCAGATCCAGCAAATCTTCACAAATATCACCAATATTCTTTGTTCCAAAGAAAGATGGACAAAAAAGAATGGTGCAAGATTATTGTTATCTTAACAAACATACTATCAAGAATAACTACTTTTTGCCACTTATCTCCCAATTTATTGTCAGGCATAGTGCTTTCTATCCAAATAAATGACAAATGGCATCCAGTTGCATATTCATCATACTTCTTTAACCCTATAGAATGCAACTATCCTGTAGTGGATAAAGAAATGCTCAGTGTTATTAGAGCATTACAACAATAGCAACATTATCTTAAAGGAGCACATCAAGAATTTGAAATTTGGAATGATCATGCAAATCTTCAATGGTTTATGCAACATCAAAATCTAAACTAAAGACAAGCACAATGGGTCCAATATCTATTAAGATTCAATTTCAAATGGATCCATAAGGCAAGTACTCAAATGGTAAAAGCAGATGCTTTATTTAAAAGAGAAGACCATGCTGATGGAATAGATCAAGACAATTCAAATTAACATAAATGACATATTCATCTTAGAAGAAGTCACAAAAATAGAAAAACCACAGTACAACAATCATAAGCTCATCATATCAAATGACAATGACCTCAAAATGGAAATTCTCTGATTACATCATGACATCCCAGTTGTAGAACACCCAGGATATGACAAAATACTAGAATTGATCCAATGATTATATATATGGCCACATCTTCCCACATTTGTAAAAGATTACATTTTGTACTGTAATTGCTGTGTATGATTTAAAGACTCAAACTCTGCAACACTAGGAAAAATTCAACCACTTCCAATACCTGATGGACCATAGCAAGATGTTTCTGCTAATTTTATCACAGATTTGCTTGAATCCAATGGATACAATTCCATCTTCATTGTAGTTGACAGATTTTCAAAAGAAATAGAATTTGTGTCCTGCAACAAAACAATCACCACACTTGAAACAGCAAAACTTTATCTGACACATATCTGGAAAGCCCATGGCCTTTCCTAAACAATAATCTTGGATCATGGACCACAATTTGCATCACACATCATAAAAGATTTGTGCAAAAAACTAGAAATTATACCAAAACTTTCTATAGCTTTTCACCCACAAACAGATGGACAAATATAACAAATGAATTGTGACCTTCAACAATATCTTTATATCTTTACATCAGAAAAACAACACAAATGGATTGAATGGTTACCAATTGCATAATTCTCATACAACTCAAAAAGGCAAACTTCTATATAGAAGGCATCTTTTAATGTTACACATTTCTATACACCTTGACTTGGATTTGAACAACATCAGTCAAAAGCACCTGCTGCTAATGACTTTGTTGAGAAAATCAAAAATACAGTCAAACAAGTCAAACAAAATTTAATAACAGCACAAACTCAAATGAAAGCTTAAGCAGACAAACATTGCTTACTAGCACCACAATATGCTATTGGTGACAAGGTCTGGCTTTCAACAGAAAATCTAAAATTATCTTGTGCATTATGCAAATTAATGAAATGATGAATTGGACCATATAACATCATTGATACAAAAGGAACCAATGCCTATAAACTTTGTTTTTCCTCATTAATAAAGATTCATCCAGTTGTAAATATATTGTGCATCAAACCATATAAGAAATGCCTTATAGGCCAATCTACATTTAAACCCAGATCAGTTTTGATCACAGAAGATTGTAAAGAACAATATGAAGTTGAATTCATCATTGATTCAAGATTCAAGAATAGATGCCTTGAATATCTTGTTCACTGGAAAGGATATGAGAACAACAAATACACATGGGAACCAGCTATTAACCTCAAAAATACACTAGATGCAGTAGCAAAGTTCCATAAGTTACAACCAAGTGCATTTTGAAGGCTTTGTATCTTTGAAGCACAATTCTTTGACATCTTTTATCATTGTGAAAAATCAATCCCTGAATGGTCAATACTTCCTTTCAATTGCCAGGAAGTCAATCCTTAAGAAGAGGATAGTGTTACAAATGCTATATATCTCTCTTATTTTATTCTTATTTTTCCATTATTTTTCCCTTACTCCTTTCTTCATTCTCTCCAATTCAAGTCTCCACAAGTCACATAATGGGTACACCCAAATCCATGATATTATCAATAATATTACAAACCTAGACCCATCAACACAGCCAATGATTTAGACTCTTATTTCTTATTGCTTATTTATGATATTATATCCTCAACCTTGGCAAAACCCTTATCTCAGAATAGTGACTCATAAAAGCACAGCACTAAGTCATTGCTCAGTCAGCAACCTATAGCCCTGCTTTGTCAAGCCAATGGCACGAGTCATTTTTATCTTGCATCATATACAAGGATTAAGTTAGTTATCTCTAACCAATAGGATGTAATCCAGTTATCTATTATCTACCCTAATATACTTTTAAGCTCCACTTTGGAGTTCTAATTGAATAGTATATAAGATAGCCAAATTAAAGGCATTCTCTCCAGTCTTGTCCTTCTGAGAGTTTTCTCCACTTTCTATTGGGTAATTCCCACTATCTGGAGATATAGTGGCAGATTTCCTGAACACCTGGACTCAGGTTGATGCTTACTTTAGCACCACCAGCCCCATTGTTTTATCAACAAACAATTGATATTATCTTTGAAGTCTAGCAAGATCCAAATAGTAAGTTGGCTATTTCAAGAACAAGACTATTCTTTACTCCAGCTCCACTCTACCACCTTTTTTTTCATTCCTGGTCTTATTCTTTATTAGAATTAAGATATATTATCTTTGACAATTACTTTATTCTATCAATTGTATTAGTCACTAGTTAGTATATCTGGTGTAGGTCTAAGATGAGACTGACACTTGCTGATACTAGTTTCCACCCTCTTGCAAGTTGTCTTTGGCATCTCATATGCCAGAAACATTGGACAAGAAGTTTCAATTGCAGTCATAATGGAGAAAGATATTTTTATTACCTGGTACTTGACCAGTTGTACACAGCCATTAGGAAAAGCTGATTATAGCATAGAATAATTCAAGACTACAAGTCAAGTGAAGAACTTTGCCAAGTCATCCAGGAATACCAATAAGTTGAGCCTTGCTCCTCACCCATTCTATCAGATGTTAACTCAAACAATATTAAATCAAAAGATTACAAGCAATAGCTTGCTCAACTCCTTCCACCAGTGTATGAATCTACATTTGACTGGCCTGATTGGTTCTTCCACTCACCAGCTTATTCCACTCCTAAGAAATTGCTAACCTCTTTCTTCCAACCAATAAATTGATATCCCATAAGAATAGCTTCATGTCCTATATCACAACCACTCTTCATATACATGCAGAACTAATCCTATAGCCACATGTCATCAAATTATCACTCTTGAACACCCTTCTCTAGCACCCTTTATCATAGATCAGATACTATAGCCATTGGATTTGGTATCTGTGAGCTTCTATGTAAGATACAAGTTAATGTAGATATTGACTGTATTATCAGAGAAAAAATTCAACTGGACATACAATAGTTTGCCACTGCTGAATTTTGACAGAAACTTCCAGATTGTACTTTGCCACTACAATGACACCACCCCTATCAAGTACCAAATAGAGAGAGATATTTCTGTTCTTGTCCTTCTAGTGATTATACTTGGATTTGTTTCTATAACTCTAGCATTGACTTTGGTCCTCATATCTCTACTTTATATCCTCACCTCCTTTTTGACATACCTCACTATTACCATCACAACTATGATAGATACTAGATCTATTATAGTTGAACTTAGAGCTTCCCCTTTCTATCAGACCAGAAATCCCCTTACTTGCCAAGATACAATTGACAACTTGAGAAAATAATTTCAAGTCCCTCAATAACTACCTCAATATCTTCACCCTATTTCAAGGGAAAGACAAAGAGAGATTCTTGAAGTATATGCTGAAAGAGCCTGACAAATCAGAGCTTGTGCAGCACAAGTAGGAATCAATCTCACCTTGAGACTTACACAAGAAGATTCTTTTGCAGAAGAAAAAACTGTAAATGAAGATGAATGAATTTCACATTTGTACTCCTTGTCATCTTCTTCACCATTCTTATTTGCTTTACAGCTATCATTGTTTCAACCATTCTCAAAAATGAAAACCATACAAGCAACTTCTTGGCTTATATCAATGGACAGAAATAGAAACACAAAACCAGGAACTCCAACCATTTACAAGATCTTTGAAGATAGAAGTATTTTCAGATCCTAGAACCTATGATAAATTCCCATCAAAGTTCAAAGAATAGTGGACCAAAATAAAAGCATGAATAGATTGCAATCCAAAGCAATTTACAATACAAATCCCAGATGTAGTTGAATCAGGATGCTTTAACACCAGAAGTCAACATCAAGGTGTGTGCCTATGCAATCCTATTAAGACTATAATGGTTCAAAGGTTCATACTTTGCCAAAAATGAAATCACCAAATTGGTAAATTAGACTTTTGAACTACCAACATGGCAATGCCTTACAAGGAAGATTGAAGAAACCTTTTGACCCCAATTACAAAAATATTGGACAACTTGAGAGATAAGTTAATTTAAACAAGATTGACTCTCCACTAATGCATTTATATCAAAATGGCAAATCCTCTTCATCCAATCTGGAATACCAGATCAATTTGGAGTTTGGTTGTTGGAAAACAATACAAAAAAGAACATCATAGAAGAGATGTTCCAAATCAAACAACAAAAACACATGGTTGAAGAAACTGTACAAGTTATTTAACAAATTAGTCAAACCAAAAAAGAGTGCTGCCTCTTCTCCTCTCCAAAGAAATTCTTTTCATATCAACCCAGACACAATGAATATACCATGGACATTGATGTATTAAAAATTGCAAAATGCTACAATTGCAAAGAAGAACATTGGACAAACAAGTGCTCAAAGTAATATTACATATATCACAAGACAAGAAGACATTCACACTTTTGCAAGTTTTATCCAATAAATAGATTAAAGTTTGCTAAAGAACTTAGATTGAAAGGCAAGTCCAAAGATAAGGACAGAAGATTCAAGAAATCTAGAAAAGTCCAAGTCATGGACATGGATTCAGATTCCAACTCTAAATCAGAAGACTTAGAATCTTTAGAATTAAAAGATAAAGATCTTTTTCATGCTGTTAGAGGCATGAATTATAAAGAAATGAAAGCCTTTTTTTATATGAAAGATTCCAAACAAAAGGGAAAAGTCCCCTAGGCCTAAATTCTTGGGATGTTCAAGTCTGTAAAACCACTTCTAACAAATCTATGCAAATTCCTTTACCTTTGAAACTTTCAATTTAAAAAACATTAGAAAAAGAAAAAATCCCAATCTATGAATCAGAATATACCATAGGACTAGATCTCTATTCCTCAAAATCTAAAAATATCCTACCAGAACAGCAATCTGTTATAAACATTAATATTCAAATGGCAATACTTTTATATGCCTATGAAAGAATTTTCCCTAGAAGTGGACTAGTAGTCAAATCTAGAATTCACACTGGTGTAGGAATCATAGACTCTAATTACTAAGGTAACCTTATGATTCTGTTACTAAATCAAGGAATAGAAACATTCAGAGTAAATCCAGGTGATTACATCACCCAACTCATCATAGAGAAAATCTAATCTTTTGGAGTAGTTGAAGTAGCTGAGCTACCTTCAACAAAAAGAGCAGACAAAAAATTTGAATCTATAGAAATCAACTCATATGTATTCTTTAAAAGACCTCAAGATTAGATTCTTTGCAAAACAAGATATTATTATGCCTATCTGAATCACCCCTCTTCAATTTCATCATAGATTTATTAAAGCTTCTTCATTTCTAGACAGTGGAGCCAATACTGTTACAAACACTATATATCTCCTTTATTTTATTTCTATTTTTCCACTATTTTTCTCTTATTTCCCTCTTTATTCTCTTCAACTCAAGTCTCCACAGGTGATGTGACTTACACAGCCACATTACATCACAAGTCACATGATGGGCACACCCAGACCAATGATGTCATCAATCATATCATAGCCCAGATCTATCAAACACAGCCAAAGATCTATACTCTTATCTCTTATTGCTTATTTATGATATCATAACTCTCAACCCAGATGTAGCCATTTTCTCAAGATATTGACTCATCAAAGCACAGCACTAACTAATTGCTCAGTCAGTAATCCATAGCCCTGCTTTGTCAATCCAATAACATAAGCCACTTTTATCTTGCATTATGTACAAGGGTTAGGTTAGTTATCTATTTACTTGCCCTCATGTAATTCAAACTCCGCTTTGGAGTTCTAATTGAATAGTATATAAGGCAGCCAAATTGGAGATGTTCCCCCTAGTCTTGTCCTCTTTGAAGTTTCCTCCACTTTCTATTAGATAATCTCCACTGTTTGGAGGTATGGTGGCAGATTCTCTAAACAACTTCAGTATTATCAGCCTATTGTCTTATTAGCAAGTGATTGATATTGCCTTTGAAGTCTAGCAAGATCCAAATAGTAAGTTGGCCATTTCATTAGAACAAGACTTATACTATCTCCATCTCTGCCCAATTCTATCCTTTATTCTTTACCTTTCTTAGTTCTAATCTTCATTAGGATAAGATTTATTCTTTATCTCACTTCTACCATACACCTTTTTCTTATGAACTTATTCCTTATCAGGATTAAGTACCATTTCCATCAAAGACATTTCATTATTGACCTTATCCTATTCTAATAATTGAAGTTAGCCACCAGTTAGTACACTTGATGCAGGATTATAAAATAAGACTGATACTTACTGGATTAAGTATCCACTTTCTTGCAAGTCATATTCAGCATATTTTATGCTAGGAATATTGGACAGGAAACTCCAATTACAGTCATGAAGGAGGAAGATATTTCCCTCATCTAGTATTGACCAGTTGCACACAACCATTAGGAAAATAGCTAACATCAGCATAGGATTAACCAAGATTACCAGCCAAGCGAAGAATTTCACCAGGTTATAGAAGAATATAACTAAGTCAAGCCTTACTTCTTATTCATCTCCTCAGATGTCAATCCAAATGATGTTAAACCAGAGGATTATGAATAGCAACTAGCTCACTCACCACCACCACTTAACTGTGGGACCAACCAAAACTGATCTGATTGGTTCTTCCACTTTCTAGTATACTCTACTCTTCAAAGATTACCAACATCCTTGAGTGAACTATTAGATTGGTATCTCATGAGAATAGCTCTATGCCCCATACCACAGCCACCCTCTGTCATATTCCATCCTCTGACCCCATCTCCATTGCTTTTGGCCAACTTTGCCCATCTCTGTTCTCTTTCATTTATTATTTCCTTGGACTTTGGCCCAGAGCTTATTTCCTCTGTTCAGACATACTTCCTCTATCATTCAGAACATCTATATCTTATCCTATATCTTTCCCTGAAATATTTTTTGATTACATTGTGTTTCATCTCCTATACTTTGATATATTTGACATCTCTTGACATTTGTTGTTTTATATTAATTATCTACCATATGTTCACCTCTGTTTCATATCTTCTCATGCTTTATGACTTTAATATTTAATCCCTTGCTCCTCCTATACTTTCTCCTTAGTACAAATATCAAACTAAGTCACCTCTTCTACTTGTCCAATCTCTAATCTCTGCTCTGTCCCTCTGAAATATGAGGATCTAGAACTATGCAAGGGTGTGATACACAAGTCTGTGCCAATGTCTTTACTCCTATATTCCTTCTCCTTGATTCTTTCATTTGTATTTTGGTCCTTCTCTACTCTAATCTCTTTCTCCACTAGGTGAACTCATCCTTTGGTCAGACTTGACTCTAGAGGGTCTAGACTTGACATCTCTATCTGTACCCAACTCCTCCCTTTTAGCTGGATGTCATCTAACTATTACCTATATGCTCCAACTCCTCACTCCTTCTACTATGGATCAGATACCACAGCCATTGGTTCTGATATCTGTGAACTTCTACATAAGATACAGGTCAATGTAGATATTGACAATCTTATTAGAGAAGAAATACAACTGGGCTTATAACAGCTCACTGCTGAAGAACTTAGACAAAGATAGCCAGATTATGATCAGACACTGATCAGACACCACCCCTATCAAGTACCAAATAGAAAGAGATGTCCCCATCCTCATTTTTCTACTGACCATACTTGGGTTCATCCTTATAATCCTGGTATTGACTTTGGCCCTTGTATCTCTACTCTACACTCACCTCCTTCTTGACATACCTCACTATTACTGTCATCACTATGATAGACACTAGATCTATCATAGTTGAATCTAGAGCTTCTTCTCCCTATCAGAATAAAATCCCTCTTATTTGCCAAGATGTAGCTGAAAACTTGAGAGAATACTTTCAAGCATTTCAACAACTTCCTCAATATCTTTTCCCCATTTCAAGGCAAAGAAAGCAAGAGATACTTCAAGTTTATACTAAAAAAGCCTGACAGATCAGAGCTTATGCAGTACAAGTAGGAATCAACCTCACTCTGAGATCTACTGTTACTGAAGAATCAACCTCTTTAGAAGAAGAAACACTCTATGAAGACAAATGAATTACACATTAGCACTCCTCATCCTCACCCTCACAATACTCTTTTGCTTTACAGCAATTGTCATTTCAATAATCCTCAAAAATGGAAATCAGCCTGTTTCTATCTGCTTCTTCTTCAAAGCTCCAAACCATATCTATAGATTTACCATAGAATCACCAGTATTTGTTGATCTCAACATTGCTAACAACTCTTGGAACAACAACAATAACAATGATTGGTAATTGATGAACACATTACTTATTATAGCCATTTTTTTAATTGTTATTCTTCTCATTTCATCTCTCACCACTCATCAAGAAAATCAAGACATTGAAGCATACTCTCTTCAAAACATAGAAATCCCACCTCTTTAAATCCTGTCTAGAGCAATAGTGACCAATTGGCCATCATTGCACACTAACTCTATGACATCACTATATTCTGCAGTATATACCAAAAGATATATATAAATATAGTAGTCCATTAGATAATTAACTCTTTGAGTTAATAAATTCTCTTCTTTATCCAATATGTCTAATCCAGCCTCATCTGGAACTGCTGCTCCATCAGTATACATTATCCAGCAAGAATGGAAAATACTTTACAAAACACTGAGCAGCAACTCACTCAAGTGAATGCTGAAAAAATCCAATTATAAACTGATCTTAGGACTATAGCACAATAACTCAATGATGCTATAACTAAGCAACAAGAAGCCAAAAATTACTTCAAACAACTTCTTGGTTTACACCAATGGGCAGCAACCACTTTTCATGGCCAAGAACCACCTTAACCATTTGCAAGATCTTCAAGAATAGAAGTATTCTTAAACCCTAGAACTTACAATGGATCTCCATCAAAATTCAAAGAATAGTGGACCAAAGTTAGAGCATGGATTGATTGCAATTCTAACCAGTTCACCAACTTGATTCCAAGCTTGACTAAATCAGGAACCCTTATTACTGAAGTAAATGTAAAAACATATGCCTATGCAATTCTATCAAGACTAAAAGGATTCAAAGGTTCACACTTCACTGAAGCAGAAATCACCAAACTCATAGATGGAACTATCAAGCTTACAAGTTGGTGACACATAGCAAGGAAGATTGAAGAAACCTTCTGATCTTAGTTGCAAAAGACTGGGTAACTAGAGAAATCAGCCAATATAAGCAAGATCATCTTTCAACTGACACATTCATATCAAAATGGCAGATTCTCTTCCACCAATCCCACATATCTGAACAATTTGGAATTTGGTTACTCAAAAACAATACAAGAAAGAACATTATAGAGGAGATGTTCTGAATCAAACAATGAAAGAACACTATTGATGAAACAATCTAAGTTATTTAACAAATCAGCTGTACAAAAAAAAAGTACTATCTCTTCTCCCAATCCAAGAGATTCTCTTTATATCAGTCCAGACATAATGAATATGCTATGGATATATATGTGTTAGAAATTGTAAAATGCTATAATTGCAAAGAAGAAGGACATTGGGCAGACAAATGCTTACAAGAATGTCATATATGTCACAAGATAGGAAGATATTCATATCTTTGCAAATTACATCCAATAAATAGATCAAAGTTCACTAAAGAACTTAGATCAAAAGGAAAGTTAAAAGATAAGAACAGAAGATTTAAGAAATCTAGGAAAGTTCAAGCCTTAGATACAGATTCAGACTCCAACTCTCAATCTTCAGAATTAGAAGATGAAGACCTTCCATATGCCATTAGAGGCATGAATTATGAAGAAATGAAGGCATTCTTTTTTGATATGAAAGATTCCAAACACAAGGGAAAAGCCCCTTAGGCTTAAACTCTCAGGATGTTCAAGTCTATAAAATGAATCCCAAACAAACTATGCAAATCTCTTCACCCTGAAAATTACCAATTAAAAAAATATCTGAAAATACAAAAATTCCAATCCATAGATTAGAATATGCTGCAAGACTAGATTTTTATTCATCTAAATCTAAAGATATTCTACCAGGACAGCAAGCTGTTGTTAACACTAATATTCAAGTGACAATACCTTTAAATGCCTATGAAAGAATCATCCCTAGAAGTGGTCTGGCCATTAAATCCAAAATCCACACTGGTGCAGGAGTCATAGACTCTAATTACCAAGATAACCTCATGATTCTGTTAATCAATCAAGGAACAGAAATATTTAAGGTAAATTCAGATGATCAAATTGCACAACTTATTATAGAGAAAATCCACTCTCTTGAAGTAGTTGAAGTAGCTGAGCTACCAACAATGAAAAAAGCAGATAAAAAATTTGGATCCACAGGAATTAACCTATGCACTTCATCCTTCAAAGATCTCAAGATTAAATTCTTCACAAAATAAGATACTATTATGTCCATCTGAATTGCTCCCCTTAGATTCCACCATCAATTCATTAAAGCTTCTGCTTTACTAGAAAGTGGAGCAAATACCACATTTATTGACCAAACATGATCTAAGAAAATCCAATTACCCCTTAAGCAGCTCCCAAAACCTATAAAAGTCTGCAATATAGATGAAATACCAAACTCTGCTGGAAACATCACCCACACAGCAAAAATCCTCATAGACTATCAAGAACATTATGAACATGTTACTGCTGAAGTCACTGACTTAGGAAAACACCAACTCATTCTTGGTTATATATGATTTAAATGCCACAATCCAGAAATTGATTGGACAACTGGAACAGTCAAACTGACAAGATGCCCAATAGACTGTCACATGTTGAATGATAAATCCACATTCATATATCAAATTGAATTAGAAGAAAGAGATTCAATTCAATATATTCAAACCTTCAAAAAAGAAGAATCTTCCAAATCAAAGGAGGTCCCAGTGGAAGAACTTGTGCCAAAAGAGTATCACAAGTATCTTTATATCTTCTCAAAGAAAAAATCAGAATACATGCCCCTCAAAAAACCATGGAACCATGCCATAGATTTTAAAAATTCTTTTGAATCAAAGAAAGATTGAATTATCTCTCTCTCCCCTGATGAACAACAAGAAGTAACCAACTTCATTGACAACCAACTATGAAAAGGATATATTAGACCAAGTAAATCTTCTCAAACATCACTAGTATTTTTTGTCCCAAAAAAAGATGGACAAAAAAGAATGATGCAAGATTACTGCTATCTTAATGAACACACTGTCAAAAACAACTATCCATTACTGCTCATCTTTTAACTCATTGATAAGCTCAAAGGTGCAAAGCTTTTCACAAAAATGAATTTATATTGGGGATACAACAATGTACACATCAAGGAAGGCAATGAATGAAAAGCCACTTTCACATGCCACAGAGGATCCTATGAACCACTTGTAATGTTCTTTGGACTCTGCAACTCCCTAGCAATCCTCCAAACCATAATGAACAAAATATTTGCAGAAATGGATACAACAGTTGTCATCTACATGAATGACCTCTTTGTCAAATCTAAAAAGTGTACCTTTCAAACCAAAGAAGTTGAATTCCTTGGAATGATCATAAACAAAAATGAAATTAAGATGGATAACACAAAAGTAAAAGCTATCCTTGAATGGCCAACACCTTCCTCTGTCAAAGCCATTAAAAACTTCCTTGGATTAGCAAACTTCTATTGAAGATTCATCAATGGATATTTCAAACCTGCAAGATCCTTGATCAATCTAATCAAGAAAGATACTCCATTTATTTGGATATAATCACAAGAATCAGCCTTTAATAAACTCAAACAAAAATTCACCATGGCCCCAATTCTCATATATCCAGATATTGATACATAGTTTCATCTAGAAACAGATGCCTCAAACTTTACATTAGGTGCAATATTGTTAATCCAAATAAATGACAAATGGCATCCAGTTACATTCTTTTCTTACTTCTTTAACCCTACAGAGCACAAATATCCTATAGCAAACAAGGAAATGCTCAGTGTCATCAGAGCATTGAAACAATGGTGACACAATCTCAAAGGAGCACACCAAGAATTTGAAATGTGGAATGATCATATAAATCTTCAATGGTTCATGAAACATCAAAATCTAAACTAAAGACAAGCAAGATGGGCCCAATATCTATCAAGATTCAATTTCAAATGGATCCACAAAGCAGGCACTTATTTGGAAAATCCATGGCATTTCCCAAACAATAACCTCAGATTATGGACCACAATTTGCATTGCATGTCATGAAAGACTTGTACAAAAGGCTAGAAATCACACCCAAACTTTCTATAGCCTTTCATCCACAAATAGATGGACAAACAGAACAAATGAATCATGATCTTCAACAATACCTTCACATCTTGATATTAGAAAAACAACACAAATGGATTGATTGATTACCAATTGCATAATTCTCATATAACTCAAAAAGGCAAACTTCCACTCAAACGGCATCTTTTGATGTTACATGTTCCTACACCCCTTAACTTGGATTCAAACAACATCAGTCAAAAGCACCTGCTGCTGATGACTTTGTTGACAAAATCAAAGATATAGTTGAACAAGTCAAAGACAATTTGATAAAAGCACAAACACATATGAAAGTACAAGCAGACAAACACTATTCAATGGCACCTCAATATGCTATTGGTGACAAAGTCTGGCTTTCAATGGAAAATCTAAAACTACCTTGTGCATCACACAAATTAATGGAACAATGGATTGGACATATGACATTACTGACACAAAAGGAACCAATGCCTACAAGCTTCACCTTCCATATTCAATAAATATCCATCCAGTTGTAAATGTATTGCACATCAAATCATACAAAGAACATCTTAATGGACAACCCACATTCAAATCTAGACCAGTTCTGATTACAAAAGATTATAAAGAACAATATAAAGTTGAATTCATTGTTAATTCAAGATTCAAAAACAGATATCTTGAATATTTAGTTTACTGGAAAGGATACAAAGATAATGAATGCACATGGGAACTAGCTGCCAACCTAAAAAATGCACCAGATGCAGTAGAAAAGTTTCACAAGTCACAACCAAGTATACCTTGAAAACTTCAAATGACTGAAGCACAATTCTTCAATATCTTCTACTATTGTAGAAAACCAATATTTAAAAGGTCAATACTTCCTTTCAATCACCTGGAAGTCAATATTTAAGAAGGGGATAGTATTATAAATACTATGTATCTCCCTTATTTTATTTCTATTTTTCCACTACCAAACTCACAAGACCCTTCATAGATCTAATCAAGAAAGACACTCCATTTGTTTGGATACAACAGCAAAAACTAGTATTTAATCTTCTCAAGCAAAAGTTTACTACTCCAGTCTTTGCATATCCAAATATAGATATACAATTTCATTTAGAAATGAATGCCTTAAATTTTGCATCAGGCATAGTGCTCTCTATCAAGATAAATGACAAATGGCATCTAGTTGCATACTCCTTCTACTCCTTTAACTCTGCAAAATGCAACTATCCTATAGCAAATAAAGAAATGCTTAGTTTCATCAAAGCATTGGAACAATGGCAATATTATCTTGAAGGAGCACATCAAGAATTTGAAGTCTGGAATGAACATGCAAACCTTCAATGGTTCATGAAATGTCAAAATCTAAAATGAAAACAAGCAAGATGGGTCCAATATCTATTAAAGTTCAGTTTCAAATGGATCTACAAGGCAGACACTCAAATAATAAAAGCAAATGCTTTATCCAGAAGAGAAAATCACACCAATGAAATAGATCAAGACAATCAAGGAATCCAGATGATTTCTAATTCCTTGATCAAGAAAATCCATATCAACACAGATGATAAATTCATCCTTGAAGAAGTCTCAAAAATAGAAAAACTCCATTATAACAATAATGACAAACTCATCATTTCAGATGGTTATGACCTCAAAATAAAAATATTACAATTATACCATGATATTCCAATCACAGAACATCCATATTATGACAAAATACTAGAATTAATCCAATGATCACATATATGGCTAAACCTTTTCACATTTGTGAAAGATTACATCTCACACCATGACTGTTGCATATGATTCAAGGATACAAATCTTGCAACATCCAGAAAACTTCAATCACTTCCAATATCTGATGGACCATGGCAAGACATCTGTACCAATTTCATCACAGATTTGCCAAAATCCAATGGATATGACTTCATCTTGGTTGTTGTTGACAAATTTTTAAAAGAAACAGAATTTGTGCCATGCAACAAAATAATCACCACACCTAAAACAGCAAAACTTTATCTCTCACATATTTGGAAAATCCATGGTCTTTCCTGAACAATAATCTTGGATTGTGAACCACAATTCATATCACATGTCATGAAATATTTGTGCAAAAAGCTTGAAATCACACCAAAGCTTTCCACAGCCTTTTACTCACAGACAGATGGACAAACTGAATGAATAAATTATGACCTTCAACAATACCTTCATATTTTCACATTAGAAAAACAACATGAATGGGTTGAATGGTTACCAATCATACAATTCTTATACAACTCAAAAAGGCAAACTTCTACATAAAAGGCATTCTTTGATGTCACATGTTTCTATACTTCTAGATTTGAATTTGAACAATATTAGTCTAAAGCACCTGCTACTGATGACTTTGTTGATCAAATCCAAGATACAGTTGAACAAGTCAAAGAAAATTCAGTGACAGCTGTTACAAACACTATGTATCTCCTTTATTTTATTTTTATTTTTCCACTATTTTTTCCTCATTTCTCTCTTTATCCTTTTTAACTTGAGTCTCCACAGGTCATGTGACTTACATAGCCACATCACATTACAAGTCACATGATGGGCACATCCAGATCCTATAATATTACTATGACATTACAGCCTAGATCCATTGATATAGCAATAACCTAGACTTTTATCTCTTATTGTATATTTATAACATCATATTCTCAACCCCAGTGCAACCCTTATCTCAAGATAGTAACTTATCAAAGCACAGTACTGATTCATTGCTCAGTCAGCAATTTATAGCCCTTCTTTGTCAAGCCAATGGCACAAGTTACTCTAATTTCATACTATGTGCAAGAATTAGATTAGTTATTTTTGATCAATAGAATATGATCCAGTTATCTATTACCTACCCTAATATACATTTAAGGTCTGCTTTGGAGTTCTGATTGAATAGTATATAAGATGGCCAAATTGAAAACATTCCCTCTAATGTAGTTCTCCTTGGAGTTTCTTTTACTTTTTATTAAATAATCTCCACTATCTGAAGATATAGTGGCAAATTCCCTGAACACTTGGACTTGGATTGATGCTTACTTCAGCACTTCTAGCCTATTGTCTTATTGTACTTGACCAATGTCACATTCTAAAGTCTAGTAATCCAAATAATAAATTGACTATTTCATTAGGACAAGATTTATATTCTCCCTACCTCCACTTTACCTCTCTATTTCTTTTATTTCTAATCTTCATTAGGATAAGACTTATCCACCCTCCACCTCCACCTTTACAATCTATTATCCTACCCTTAGTCTTATCCTTTTATTAGAATCAAAGATATACCACCTTCAACACTCACCCCATCCTACCAACCATATTAGCCACCAGTTAGTATAATTTGATGCAGGTCAAAAGATAAGACTAATACTTTTTGGTTAGTGTCCACCCTCTCACAAGTCATCTTTGATACCTCATATGTCAGGAATATTGAATAGGAAGTCCTGGTTGCAATTGTGAAAAAGAAAGGTGTTCTTATCATCTAGTATTGACAGTTGTACATAGCTGTTAGAAAATAGCTGACATCAGCATAGGATAACTCAAGACTATGAGCTGAGTAAAGAACTTCATCAGGTTATACTGGAATATCAGAGAGTTGAATCTTACTCATCTATTCCATCAGACATTGATCCAAATAACATTAAACCAAAAGACTATGAGCAACAGCTTGCTCACTCACCACTAGCAGCAGATAAATAAATGCCAGACTGGCCCAATTGATTCAGCCACTCACTAGCATATTATATTTCTCAGAAATTGCCTACTCCTCTTGAGCAACCAATAGATTGATATCCTGTAAAAATAGCTCCATAACCAGTATCATACCTACCATCCATTTACACCTCAACAATTACTTCAATATCTCCATCCTATCTATTATGAATGCTACATATCTTCCTTATTTTATTCCTATTTTTCTATTATTTTTCTCTTACTCTCCTTTTCATTCTCTTCAACTTGAGTTCCCACAGGTCACATGACTTACACAGCCACATCACATCACAAGTCACATGATGGGCACATCCAGATCCATGACATTATCAATAACATCATAGCCTAGGCCCATCAACATAGCCAATTACCTAGATTCTTATCCTTTATCACTTATCTATAACACCATATCCTCAATCCTAGTGCAACTCTTATTGCAAGATAGTGACTCATCAAAGCACAGCACTGATTCATTGCTCAGTCAGCAATCCACAGCCCTACTTTGTCAAGCCAATAGTACAAGTCACTTTTATCTTGCACCATGTGCAAGGATTAGATTAGTTATCTCTGACTAATCATATATGATCCAGTTATCTATTTACTTGCCCTCATGTAATTCAAGCTCCACTTTGAAGTTCTAATTGAATAGTATATAAGGCAGCCAAACTGAAGGTATTCTCTCTAATCTTGTCCTTTTTGAAAATTTCTTCACTTTCTATTGGATAATTCCCACTGTCTGGAGGTATAGTGACAGATTTCCTAGATATCTGGACTCAGGTTGATGCTTACTTCAGTGCCACCAGCCTATTGTCTTATTAGTATTGACCAATATTATCTTTGAAGTCTAGCAAGATTTAAATAGTAAGTTGGCCATTTCACTAGGACAAGACTTTACCCATCTCTACCTCCACACTATCACCTCTCACTTACAGGCTTGACCTTCCTCAAGATTAAGCACCACCCCTATCAAAGACACTTTATCATCAATACTTATCCTACCCAATATCAACTGAGTTAGACACCAATTAGTAACACTTGGTGCAGGTTATAAGACAAGACTGACACTTATTGGATTAAGTATCCATCCTCTTGCAAATCATATTTGGTGTATTTTATGCTAGGAATATTGGACAAGAAGTCCCAGTTGCAGTTGTAAAGGAGAAAGATGTTCCTCTCACCTGATAGTGACCAGTTACATATAGCCATTAGAGAATAGCTGACATCAGCATAGGATTAACCAAGATTATGAGCCAACCAAAAAGCTTTGCCAAGTCATCTAGGAATACAACAGAGTTGAGCCTTGCTTCTCACCCATCCTATTGGATATTGATCCAAACAATGTAAAACTAGAGGATTACAAATAATGGCTAGCTTCCTCACCATCACCACTTAACTATGAGATTACCCCAGACTAGCCTAACTGGTTCTTCCACTCACTAGCATACTCAATACCTTAGAGGTTGCCAACATCCTTAAGTCAAGTACCTGATTGGTACTTTATGAAAATAGCTCTATGTTCCATATTACAATCACTATTTATCTGTATCCAACTTTTATCTTCTAGTCATATGTCATCTAACTATCACCCATATACTTCAACCCCTAACTCCATCCACCATAGATTAGATATCAGAGCCATTGGTTCTGATATCCATGAAATTTTACATGAGATATAGGTCAATATAGACATCAACCATATTATTCAAGAAGGAATTCAACTGGGCTTACAACAGCTTGCCACTACTAAATTCAGATAGAGACAGCTAAATCATAATCTGCCACCACATAGACACCACCCTTACCAAGTATCAAATAGAGAGAGACATCCCCATCCTCATCCTCTTACCAATCATACTTGAGTTCATATTTACAATCCTGGTGTTAACTTTAGCCCTTGTTTCTCTACTTTATGCCCTTACTTCCTCCTCAATATATCTCACCATTACCATTACAACTATAATAGATACTAGATCTATCATAGTTGAACTTAGAACCCCTTCTTTCTATCATAATAGAGCTCCTCTTATCCACCAAGGCACAGTTGATAACTTGAGAGAATACTTTCAAGCATCTCAACAACTACCATAACAACTTCATCCTATTCCAAGGAAAAGAAAACAAGAAATTCTTGGAGTCTATGCTGAAAGAGCCTGACAAATTAGAGCTCTCACAGTACAAGTAGAAATTAACCTTACTACAAGACCTATTGCTACCAAAGAATCCTTTTCAAAAGAAGAAATCCCTCATGAAAATGAATGAATTATACATTCACACTTCTCATTCTCACTTTCATAATACTTATTTGCTTCACAGCAATTGTTATTTCAACAATCCTCAAAAATAAAAATTAATCTGTCTCAATTCATTTCTTCTTTAAAGCCCCTAACCACACCTAAAGATTCACCATAGAATTACTAATATCTATTGACCTTAACATTGCCAACAACTCTTGGAGCAACAACAACAACAGCAATTGGTAATTAATGAGCATTACCTTTATCATAGCCATTCTTATTATTGTTATTTTTCTTATCTCCTCTCTTACCACTTGTATCCAATATTTCCACAAAGAAAATCAAGATATTGAAGCTCACAATCTTCAAGACATAGAAATTTCACCCCTTTAAGTCCCACCTAGAGCAATAGTGACCAATTGGCCATTATTACATATTAACTCTGTGACTTTATTATATCCCACAGTATATACTGAGAGAGATATACAGACATAGTAGTCCATTGGATAATTAACTCCCTGAGTTAATAAAACCCTCTTTATTACCCAACATATCTAATCCAGCCTCACCTGGTGCTGCTGCTCCAACAGCACACATTACCCAGCAAGAATGGATGGCTGTTCTAAATGCATTACAAAATGCAGAACAGAAACTTAACCAGGTAAACACTAAAATAATCCAATTAGAAGCAGATTTCAGAACTGTAGTACAACAACTCACTAATGCTGTGACAAAACAACAAGAAGCTGAGAATTGCTCTAAACAACTTCTTGATCTACACTAATGAACAGAAACCACTGTTCATGGACAAGAAATTCCTTAACCATTCATAGAATCTTTGAAGATAGAAGTATTTCCAAATTCTGGAAGCTATGATAGATTCCCATCAAAATTTGAAGAATGGTGAATCAAAATCAAAGCATAGATTGATTGCAATCCTAAACAATTTACCAACTCAATTCTGAGTATGGCTGATCCAGGAACCTTCATTACTAAAGTAAACATCAAAGCATATACCTATGCAATCCTATCAAGGCTAAAAGGATTCAAAGGGTCATATTTTGCTAAAGTCAAAATTACTAAACTTGTAGATCAAACCTTGGATCTTACAAGCTGGCAATTTCTAACAAAGAAAATTGAAGAAACCTTCTAACCCCAGCTATAAAAAGATTGGGCAACTAGAGAAATCAGCTGATTTAGGCAAGAACATCTCTTGACTGATGCATTCTTGTCAAAATAGAAAATCCTCTACCATCAATCTGATATACCAGATCAATTCAGAGTTTGGTTACTCAAAAAAAATACAAGGAAGGATATCATAGAAGAGATTTTCCAAACCAAACAATGAAGAAACTATGTGGAAGAAACAATCCAAACCATACAACAAATCAGTTGTACAAAAGAAGAGTATTGCCTTTTTTTCCAATCAAAGAAATTTTCTTTGTATTAATCCAGACATAATGAATATGCTATGGATATAGATGTGTTAGAAATTGCAAAATGCTACAACTGCAAAGAAGAAGAACATTGGGCAGACAAGTGCTCAAAAGAATGTTGCATATGTCACAAGACAGGAAGATATTCACATCTTTGCATGTTTCACCCAATGAATAGGTCAAAGTTCACAAAAGAACTAAGGTCAAAAGATAAGTCCAAAGGTAAGGATAGAAGATTCAAAAAATTAAGGAAAGTCCAAGCCTTAGATACAGATTTAGACTCAGACTCTGAATTAAAAGACTCCAAATCTTCAAAACCAGAAGACAAAGACCTTTTCCATGCTATTAGAGGCATGAACTATGAAGAAATAAAGGCATTCTTCTTTAATATGAAAGATTTCAAATAAAAGGGAAAAGCCCCTCAGGCTTAAACCCTTGGGCTGTTCAAGTCTGCAAAATAAGTCCCAAACAAGCTATGCAAATTCCTCCATCCTCAAAACTTTCAATCCTCAAAACATTTGAAAATGAAAAAACCCCAATCCATGAATCAGAACATGCCACAGAACTAGATCTTTATTCATCTGAATCTAAAAATATTCTACCAGGACAGCAAGCTGTCATTGACACTAATATTCAAGTGGCAATACCTTTAAATATCTATAGAAGAATTGCTCCTAAAAGTGGCCTGGCTGTTAAATTTAGAATCTACACCAGTACAGGAGTTATAGACTCCAACTATTGAGGCAACCTTATGGTTCTGCTAATCAATCAAGGCACAGAAACATTCAAGATAAACCCAAGTGATCATATTGTACAACTTATCATAGAAAAGATCCACTTTCTTGAAATAGTTGAAGTAGCTAAGCTACTCATGATGAAAAGAGTAGACAAAAAGTTCAGATCCACAGGAATAAATCTATGCATGTCATCTTTAGAAGATCTCAAGATCAGATCTTTCTTAGAACAAGATATTATTATGCCTATCCAAATTGCCTCCCCTTAGATTTCATCATTAATTCATCAAAGCATCCATTCTACTAGATAGTGGAGCAAATACCATGTTTGTTGATCAAATATAAGCTAAGAAAATCCAACTACCTCTCAAACAGCTCCTAAAACCCATAAAAGTCTACAATATAGATAGAACACTGAACACTGCTGGAAACATCACCCATATAGCAGAAATCCTTATAGACTATCAAGGACATTGTGAACATGTTACTGCTGAAGTTATTGACTTAGAAAAACACCAAGTTATACATGGCTTAAATGCCACAACCTGAAAATTGATTGGACAACCAGAACAGTCAAATTGTCAAGATGCCCAATAGATTGTAATATATTAAATAATAAATCCTTATTCATATATCAAACTGAATCAGAAAAAAAAGATTCAATTCAACACATACATACTCTCAAGAAGGAAGAATCTTCCAAACCAAAGGAGATCCCAGTGAAAGAACTTGTTCCAAAAGAATATCACAAATACCTCCATATCTTCTTAAAAAATGAATCAAAATGCATGCCTCTTAGAAAACCATAGGATTATGCCATAGATTTTAAAGATTCTTTTGAACCAAAGAAAGGTCAAATCATCCCGCTCTCTCCTGATGAACAACAAGAAGTAACTGACTTCATTGACAACCAACCATAAAAGAGATATATCAGATCCAGCAAGTCTCCATAGACATCACCAATATTCTTTGTCCCAAAGAAAGATGGATGAAAAAGAATGGTATAAGATTACCATTATTTTAATGAATATACTGTCAAGAACAACTACCCATTGCTGCTCATCTCCCAACTCATTGATAAGCTTAAAGGTGCAAAGCTCTTTACAAAAATAGATTTATGTTGGGGATATAACAGCATACACATTAAAGAAGGCAATGAATGGAAAGCCACATTCACATGCCACAGAGGATCCTATGAACCACTTGTAATGTTCTTTGGACTCTGCAACTCCCCAGCAACATTTCAAACCATGATGAATGAAATATTCACAAATATGGACACAATAGTTGTCATCTATATTGACAATCTCATGATCTTTACAAAGACTGATGACCCAAAAGAACACAACAAAACAGTTCTTCAAATTCTTAAACTCCTAGATGAGAATAACCTCTTTGTCAAATCTAAAAAATATATCTTTTGAATCAAAGAAGTCAAATTCCTTGGAATGATTGTAAACAAAAAAAAATCAAGATAAATGATATAAAAGTGAAAGCTATCTTCAAATGGCCAACACCTCCCTTTATCAGAGCCATTAGAAGTTTTCTCAGTTTAGCAAACTTTTACTGAAGATTCATCAATGGATATTCCAAACTCACAAGACCTCTCATCAATCTCATCAAAAAAAACACACCATTTATTTGGATGCAATTGCAAGAATTAGCCTTCAATGAATTCAAGCAAAGATTCACCACAGCTCCAATTCTTGCATATTCAGATATAGATGCACAGTTTCATTTAGAAACAGATGCTTCAGACTTTGCATTAGGCACAATACTATTCATCCAAATAAATAACAAATGGCACCTAGGTACATTCTTCTGTTATTTCTTTAATCCTGCAAAATGCAACTATCCTATAGCAGACAAGGAAATTCTCAGTGTCATTAGAGCATTAGAACAATGGTGACACTACCTTGAAGGAGTACACTAGGAATTTGAAATCTGGAATGACCATGCAAACCTTCAATGATTTATGCAATGTCAAAATTTAAACTGAAGACAAGCATGATGGGTCCAATACCTATCAAGATTTAATTTCAAATGGATCCATAAAGCAGGCACTCAAATGGTAAAAGCAGATGCTTTATCTAGAAGAGAAGACCATGCAGATGGAATAGATCAAGACAATCAAGGAATTCAAATCATTTCTGATTCCATGATCAAAACAGTTTAAATCACTACAGATGACTCATTCATCTTAGAAGAAGTTGCAAAAATAGAAAAACCACATTATAACAACCATAAACTCATCATATCAGATGTATTAGAACAATGGTGATACTACCTCAAAGGAGCACATCAAGAATTTGAAATCTGAAATGATCATGCAAACCATCAATGGTTTATGCAATGTCAAAATCTAAACTGAAAACAAGCAAGATAAGCCCAATATCTATCAAGATTCAATTTCAAATGGATCCACAAGGCAGAAATTCAAATGATAAAAGCAGACACTTTATCCAGAAGAGAAGACCATGCTGATAGAATAGATCAAGACAATCAAGGAATCCAAATCATTCTTGATTCCATGATCAAAAGAATTCTGATCAACACAGATGATAAATTCATTCTTGAAGAAGTCTCAAAAATAGAGAAACTTCAATATGACACTCATGACAAACTCATCATTCCAGATGACCATAACCTCAAAATGGAAATCCTATGACTACATTACAATACCCCAATCACAGGATATCCAGGTTATAATAAAACACTAGAACTGATCCAATGATCATACACATGGCCACATCTCTCCACATTTGTGAAAGATTATATTTCATGCTGTGATTTCTGCACATGATTCAAAGATTCAAACCTTGAAATACTAGAAAAACTTCAACTACTTCCAATATCTGATGGACCATGACAAGATATCTCTACCAATTTTATTATAGATTTTCCAGAATCCAATAGATATAACTTCATATTGGTTGTAGTTGACAGATTTTCAAAATAAACAGAATTTGTGCCTTACAACAAGATAATCACTGCACTGGAAATAGCAAAGCTATATCTTACACACATATGGAAAATTCATGGCCTTCCCTGAATAATAATCTCAGATTGTGGATCACAATTTATATTATACATCATAAAAGATTTGTGCAAAAAGCTTGGAATTATATCAAAGCTCTCCATAGCTTTTCATCCCAGATAGATAGACAAATTAAATGAATGAATTGTGACCTCCAACAATATCTTTGTATTTTCACATCTGAAAAATAACATGAATGGGTTGAATGGTTACCAATTGTACAATTCTCATATAACTTGACAAAGCAAACCTCTACACAAAAGACACCCTTTAGTGTCACATGTTCTTATATCCCTAAACTAGGCTTTGAATAACATCAATCCAAAGCATCAGCTGTCAATAATTTTATTGATCAAATCAAAAATATAGTTGAACAAGCCAAAGAAAATTTGGTGATAGCACAAAAGCATATGAAAGCTCAAGTAGACAAACATCACTCAAATATACCACAGTATACTATTGGCAACAAAGCCTGGCTTTCAACTGAAAATCTAAAGTTACCCTGTGCATCATGCAAATTAATGGAATAATGGATTGGATTATAAAATATCATTAATATTAAAGGGCCCAATGCCTACAAACTTCACCTTTCTTTGTCAATAAAGATTTATCCAGTTGTAAATGAATTGTGCATCAAACCATACAAAGAACACCTTCCTAGCCAACCCACATTCAAACCTGGACTAGTTCTGGCCATGGAAGATCATGGAGAATAATATAACATGAAATATATTGCTGATTCATGTTTTAAGAATAAACACCTTGAATATCTTGTCCACTAAAAAGAATATGAAGACAAACACACATGGAAACCAGCTGCAAACCTCAAAGATGCACCTAACACTGTAGCTAAGTTTCACAAGTCACAACCAAGTGCATCTCACTAACTTTGAATGTCCAGAGTACAATTATTTGATATCTTCTATCATTGTGGAAAACAATTTCTAAAGAGTCAATATTTCCTTTTAATTGCCTGAAAGTCAATTCTTAAAAAGGGGATAGTATTATAAACACTACATATCTCCTTTATTTTATTCTTATTTTTTTGCCACTTTTTCCTTATTCCTCTCTTTATTCTCTTCAACTCAAGTCTCCATAGGTCATATGACTTATACAGCTATATCACATTACAAGTCACATAATGGGTATGATCAGACCCTATGACATTATTATGACATCACAGCCTAGATCCATCAATATAGCCAACAATCTAGACTCTTATTTCATATTGTATATCTATGATATTATATTCTCAATCCTAGTGCAACTCTTATTTCAAGATAGTGACTTATCAAAGCACAGCATTGACTCATTGCTTAGTCAGCAACCCATAGCCCTACTTTGTCAAGCCAATGGCACAAGTCACTCTTATCTTACACCATATTCAAGGATTAGATTAGTTATCTCTGACCAATAGGATATAATTCAGTTATCTATTATCTATCCTGATGTACATTCAAGCTCTATTTCAGAGTTCCAATTGAATAGTATATAAGATGACCAAACTAGAAGTGTCTTTTCTAATCTTATCTTCCTTAGAGCTTCCCCCACTTCCTATTGGATAATCCCCACTGTCCAGAGATATAGTGGCAGATTCCCTAGATATCTGGACTTAGATTAACACTTAATTTAGCATTTCTAGCCTATTGTCTTATTGTACTCACTGATATTGCTCTTTGAAGTCTAGTAAGATCTGAATAGTAAATTGGCCATTTCAGTCTCTAAATTACTGATATTTCTGAGCCCTTAACACCAGATGAAAACACCACCTTTGAGAATCAGAACTACTATATCATATATCACAAAGCCCAGGATACCATCATTGGGCAAATTAACCTCCACTTATCTTCAATACTTCATCTCCAATATTACAATGCTTTTACTACAAGCAATCTCCTCATTGCTCTAACTAATGATAACAAGCAGGCTGGCATGGTCCAGGTTTATGTAGTCTTTAAAGAATTAATGGAGCTACAGGTCCCAAAGGCCTTGTACCCTACTCTTGTATATAATAAAATAAAGAACTTCCTTATACACTTGAAGCACATGGACTACTCATTTGACTTCAAAGTCCAAGGAATATTGGCCCTGGCCAAACTTCCTAAGAGTATGTTTGTTGTCATCCACATGCTGGTATAGAAAAAGAATGATAAATAACATTCTGTGAAGCCCTCACTTCCCTGAATCAAGGAAGCCACTACTCTAGCTTGATTCCAACATATCTTGAAAAAAGGAAGGCAGCCTTAGTAGACCAATAAGATTTTTGTGGTCAAGCTAAGACCAAGACTCTAACTTTCAGCAGCAGCAGCAGTAGCCAAAACCACAATGTGGAGGACAGCAACAGCAAATGAAGGATGGAAAACAGAAAAAAAGTTGTTGCAGAAAAGACAAAGGCAAAGCTCAGGCAAATGAGGCTGTTATGGTTTTATACACCACTACCATTGTTGATGTCCCCTTTATCATCAATCCATATCTCTTTATTCATTAACCACCATCACTCTATCAGAGAATACAAGGCCCTTCAATAAATACAAGAATCAAGGATATTATATTTTTGGTCAATTGTTTGAGAAAGTTCCCTCAATATGAAATAGTAAGGCAATATGATTATGTTGGTGCCTATTGGCTGGAAACCCAGCAACCTTCTCAAAGTTCCTCTACCACCATAGAGAAGATAACTAATAGTGCAATATCTACTTCATTTAAAAAATGCAAATGTACTTATTGCTCCAATAAGCACCAAATTGAGCCTCCTCCAGTGGATGCTTGGGATTCAAAAGACCTGGATGACTTCTATGGTGCTTATACTATAGATCCAGATATGATGGGTTCTTTGCCCATTCATCTAGTCTACTTCCTTCTTGCTAACAGTGAGTCTAGTCCCTCTAGCTACTATGTGAAGGAAGACACTGTTTCTCTGGACTCTAAAGTGAGGATGGTTAGATATATTTCTTCCTTCCTACTATTTCCCACTGATGACTCATCAATGATTACTGAAATAGTTGATCTTGTATGTAACATATTGTCATATACCTTGTTTCCTTCCAATCTGCACAATATATACATGATGCTAGTTTTGAGATATAAATATTATAAGGGTGAAAAATATAGTTGTGGTAATGGAGAAGAGTCCCTACTATGGTTTCTTGATTCAGGTGCTTCAATGCACTCGATCCCATGGCAATCAGACTTCATCAAATATAAACTACTCTCTAAAGAAGATTATATATCAGTAATCATGGCTAGTACCAATATTTATGTCAAAGACCTAGGGTGTGCACTTGTGCAATGGTTGGATAAATCCCACATTCTTGATCTACACAATGTAGCACACATATCTAACTTAGAAGTCCAGTTAATCTCAATGGACCAGCTATTAGCTCATGATCCCAAAGTTCATGGAGATCTAAATGCAATCATCATTATCTATGATGATGATGTTGTACTTGCTTCTTTCACTCCAGGACATGCCAGTAAAAGCATATATATCTTACAGGGTATTCCCCTGAATCAAGAGCCCATGGTCCAGATGACTTGAACTATAATATATAATATATTTCATAAGAGATTTGATCATCCCTTTAAAGATGTACTTTGTTGGACTAAGAAGCATACTAAAGGCTTCTTTGATGTTGAGTTTCCCTTTAAGAAACCAGTATGCCCTGGTTGTTTAAAATGTAAAATGTCCAACAGGAGCTTTCCTTCCAATAAGCAATGTGTCTTATAGTTATTTAAATTTATCCACTCAGATATTAAGTCTTTCCCCATTTAATTCCATTAATGCTTTAAATATGTCATTATCTTTCTTGATAACTATACTTTTCATATTTGAATAGTGCCTTTGTGCCAAAAATCTATTGCTTTATAGACCACTTACCAATTCTTGGAATAGATTGAAATCCAATATAATAAGAAGATCAAAGGCTGGATATTAGATGCTGGGAGAGAATACAAGTATAAGATGTTTGATAATATGCTCAAGGATAAGGAGTTGTAATCTATCAATCTACCCTTTATACTCTCCAATAGAATGGAAGAGCCAAATATCTCATATATATACTAGGCAATAAATCACAGGCAATGCAGCTTGATGCCTCCATACCTGATAGTTGGTGGGAATTCTTTTTCATGCATGCCTGCCATATATATAATTGTACTTTTTTTTTGGATGTGCAGCCTATGTCTTCCTTCCAGAAGATGTTCTCTAAAACAAGCTCAATTTTAAGTTTGAGCTTATGGTTTATCTAGATGTTGCTTTTAGTACTGCCTCAACTAACTTGTATATGTGCAAAGATAATATTCTCTTTACCAGCTCTCATGTTGTGTTTAAAGAAGATTATTTTCTCTGATGTAATGGTAGTTATAAAAAGACTTCTAGGGCACCACAATCCATGTCTAAAGAGAATGATGTGCTCTTGTGGCCTGCTTTTCCTCCACTTTATATTAATGAAGATAACCATCTCCAACTAAACCATGGTTCCAAATCTCAGAGCCTCACTCCTCCACCAGTCTCTTATACTTGCACACCTTCTTCCCATCCAGGACCTGCACCTCCTATCTTCTTGCAGTAGCATGATATTTGTGACTTTGTTTACAATAGATTAATTGAACTCTTCTTTGTTGAAGGATCAAAAAATCCTACAAACATGCTCACCAAAAATCTAGGTAGAGTAAAGTTTGAGAAGTTCTTCTCACAATTGGGCTTAATTTTCTATGACAATCCTCAATAAAAGTCAATATATCTTATTTATGTTTATTTCACTCTATCTGCTATAAAACATAGGGGAGTGTTAAATTTCTATATGACACACCTACTATAGTCATCTGACTCATGTATTATAGTTTACTTTCCAACTTCATATTGGAGTTAATATCATCTCTTGATCTTGAATCACATACACCTCAGCTATTGTTTGGAGTACAACACTTACTTGATATATAGCCACTAGGCTTTCTTCTTATTGACTCAGGTGCTTCAACAGGGACATATACTATAGATCTGTACTGTACTTCTTTTTTGTTGGTATAGCCTCCCTGCCAAGTCTGTGATGGCTGACATGAGACATAGTAGATACAGCAGATGTTTGGTTATTGAAGAAAGAGTGGAGATATTTCACTCTCTCTTCTGGGATACTGTATGTCTTCATAGAGTACTTGGTGAAAGCAAGTTGATAATCTCAGTAGTATTTGTCTGAGGACAGTTGAGATGATCAAAGTAAGAAGGAAAAATGGATATTTATCCTTATTCTATACAGAGCACATTTGATCTGGTATATATAGGTAGTTAGACTTTATATATATTTATGTACAGTATAGATATAAAAGATAAACTGACTTATGGTATCAAAGAGCATAGGATATGAGTCATACATTTGGAATATTCTAGTATGATTCATAAGCAAGTGCTTACTAATGTAACAACAAGAGCTGTATTAAAGGCTATGGTTGTTGAGTTATAATTATAACTCAAGTCCTGACCAATGATTAGGATAGCAATTCTAATCAAGTGTAATTAAGCACTTCAACAGCTACAACAAGAGTGATGAGGCATGATACTCAGTGCAAGAACAAAGGGATTGGACAAACATGATAGTCTCATTAGTCATTTTACTTGGATTAGTATTGGTGGCAATGACTTGGGTTAAGTGCAGTTGCCCCCCCACATATTCTGCCATCATAAGATATAGCCCTTTAGGTAGCACTGCTATTGACATCAAACATCACTAAGATGTAAGCCCACCATGGCTAGCAATGGAAAATCAGTGAGGATGCAAATAAATTGTGCTCTGGTCATGATGCTCACTAATAAAATCAACAAGGATATTGCCTCTAAGTGCAACACTGGTGAGTACCATGAATGCAAACAGGCTGTTGTATAAAGAATGGGAACCAACCACATTCCAAACCTGCCAATAATGAAAGAGGTACCATGAAATGCCACACAGCAACTTGATTTAAACATTCATCAAAATGCCAGCAGAAGTCCATTTTTATCTCTTTCATTCCAAGATATTGGCCCACATGTTGACCAATGACCACCTCAAAGAAGATCATTCAAAGGAGACTATTGTATCGACTTGGGAGGACATAGATCAAAAAATCTAATCGTACAATCTGGCCAAGACCCCCATCCTTCCACTCTCGCTCCCCAAATGCCATCCATCCGCGCCGATTCTCGCAATTTAATGTGTTCGCCTCCTGAACATGACCTTTGCACCAGGGTCAGGAAGCAGCGAGAGGCCCACTCGCAGCCCTTTCGGCGGAGTCGTGCTGTCTTCCAGCTTGACATCATATGTCATCACGACGTGGGCCAACATTGATTTGAGCTCGTTGGCAACGAAAAATCGCCCGGGGCTATATGTGGCACGCGTTGGAACGATGCGATCAGTCGCGTGACAGTGACAAATTCGTGGCGCACACACGTACCAGGCGTGTCTGCCATGCCCGAAAGGCAAGTACTCTGTACTGGTCGAGACGAACTGGTGGCGGTTTCCATCGCCCTCCTTGCCGCGCTTATCTGAGAATCGGAAAGGATTGAACGCGTGTGAATTGGCATAGAATTTATCGTTGAGGTGCACTGCGAACGAATGCGTCATGACGGTGGTCCCCTTGGGGATGAATGTCCCGTCTGAGAACGTAAAGTCTTGTAAGGCTTTCCGCCCCAAGCTCCCTAACCCAGCAACCATATATCAGTACATGCATATTCTGAGCATGACATGGAACGGCTGACCACTGCCGAGCCCTACCAAGCGCTGGCACTCTTTTAGAAAACTGTCGATCTTGTACATCCTCCCCAGTGAAGCCTTCGACCATCCCTCTCTTTCTACGATTGATTCCACCTCCTCGCGAAGTGGTTGAATGTACTCAGGATGCTCTGCCAATAAGAGAAGCGCTTGACAAAAGCTCTGGGAACTGCGGGGTCAGACCAGGGTTGCATCATGTGACATGGACATACGTTTGATGATGTCTATCGCAGCGCGATTCAGCTCAAGAATGGAAACAGTAAATACGTGTCGAAACCTACATGAATTGCAGCAAAGTTGACGGCCAAGACGCGAACCGTCAGGAGCCTCACCGTACGTTCGGAGTCCGCTGGAGCCTGGTCCAACAGCCATGAAATTAAGTCATTCTATAAAGATGAACGTCGATATGGATGCCATCTCAAAAATGAAACAACAAACCGGCTGGTCGGCCAGGTCACCACCATGCTGCTCCATGTGCTTCAATCGTTCCTCGATGATGTGTGTAAGGTGCTTCATGGCGCGTTTCGTTGTTCCCGGGACGTCAGTTTTAAACTGCGCAATAAAACTGGGGCACGATCAGGCAAATCTCGCATAGACAGTGTTCGGAAACTTACGGCGATAGAAAGCTGGGGTAACGTCGGATCTCTCTCGCTCCTTCTACAACATCTCGTGTAAATCGCAAATTGAGATTGATCCAGTCAGGGTCTCGGCCTATCATTCTGGGCTCAGCGCATAACAGGGAAAAAAATATACGTACATACACAAGGGAAGCCCGACAAACAGTCTGTTGCTCGTCCTGCATACGACCTGTTGTATGACACCAAGGGCCCGCATGCTCTTCCATTCTGAGTTCTCGTAGGTCGTGCTCAAAAGAATAAGTGAACATTACCACTCACCGTTGTCCCTGAGGTCTAGAACCTCGTCAAATGCAACGCAAACCTCATCTCGTATTTCGGGGTATAAGGTAGTGAGGTTTCGAGTGAGATGAGAACGGATGACTTCGACGTGGTACGTGCTATGAAGCAGCTCGGGTCCGAGAGTGTATTCTGTCTTTAAAAACTGCAGACGACGTCACACATTCGTTTTGTGGAAGCGAATCTCATTGCTAACCTCGCGCACTTCTTCGTCGAACGAAAGGACGTCATCGGGGGCTTTTCGTAGCTCTTCGATGTGTTGTTGACCGGCTACGAACACGATCCACCGGTAGCGATCCGCGACCTTGAACGGCCTACCATTATGCTACGAACACGTGAGCATGTGTTTCGAAAGTGATCGAACGTTCGGTTACCCTTTCGTACCCTTCTTGGACGAGTTTCATTGCATTCCTTTGGAACCGTTGGCCGGCCTGCCATGATTCCAACCAGTTGCTCGATCCAACAGTGGGGATTGCATCGAGCTAGAAGTGGCCGGTGAGCGATCAGAATATGATACCGTGTTTTTTACATACGTTCGAACGCCCCAGCAGTTTTCCAACGACGATTACAGCAGCGACGAGGCCCAACGTGGTAAACCCCAAGTCGAGCAAGCGATCCTGTACTGCAGAGATCAGAGATTCGATTGTAAACATAGGAGCAACGGGGTGAGGAAGAATCACGAGTATTTTGAAACCCACCCGAGCCTCGAGCGCCATGTTTAAACCATTGGTGCGTTCCGACGGAGAGGTGGCTATATTTGCCCTTGTTTCAGCCAGCTGCCTCATCCGTACAATGCAGTCGAAGCTTCCCATTGGTGGGGAGCATTACCTCATTCACAGGAACCTGATCCGTTTCCGGTGGCATCTTCGAAGTATCGTAACGATTTTGCTTGATCATGATACCGTTGATCCGCTTACACATTTCTTTCATGTCAGCGGGGCAGAATATCGCAGCTAATGCGCAAGGACAAGTTCTAGTTCTCGCGACCCGCTTTTTACTATCGCCTCGGCCCCTGGTGATGGATAAGTTATCCGACACTGATAACACTGCGCAATCAGTCTGCACCGCGCACGTCCAAGAAGCAGTGTGGCACGGGCAGTGTGCTTGACCCAAGCATAGCACCAAAGACTGTGATACATAACCCTAGATCATTCGTGCGGGGTTGATGAACACGGGCGGGTACTGGGCCAAAAACACAATTGACATCTGATCCGGATATATCCTCGAACAAGCATCCGAGCCACGCTGCCCATCGCAGGAGGCACATGCTACGCCGGCCCGTCTGCTTCTCGATAGGGCCTATATACCTGTCACCACGTCTGACGACCTGTCACTCAGCCAATCTACAAAAGCCAGTCTCGATAGTCCTGCGAACTGCGCCCCATTATGTAAATGGAGGCATGGCAGAGGTTGCGGCGTGACCCTCGTGGCGAGACTGATATAAGCTATGTAAACCCGGGCTCCCGGTCACTCGCCTGCGGCCGGACTAGTAAGTTCAAGGAAGAAATCCCACTCGGCGGAGTCCTTGGCCGATGCAGAGCATGCGCATTCGAGATTCGGACTGAGATCATATGGACACCTTGGAGGTGCCAGTCTCTAGTAGTCGCAAGCCGTCTCACGGTCTCTAACCCCGATCATATTTGTCCCTGCTCCAACCTACTAGACCCGTCCTCTCCACACCTAGAACGCGATCACGTCCGGATCGTCTGACCCGCCCTCCATCGAATCGACGTCCGGAAACTCGATCCTAGACAGGTCACGTTGTTGCGACTGCGCACCAAACCCGGTATCGATTCCCAGCAAGCGGCCATGGAAATCCCGCGCGTGCAACTCTCGGATGCTGATAACGAATCGTGGGATGAGGGTGTAAAAACTGACACGTGCAAACGCGTCGAGGAAAATCGTCGAGGACGCGCCATGTAAAGTGCCGGTGAGGCTGAGCGCAAATGTGATCTGATAAAGCATGTTTCTAGAGAGATCGTCGTCCTCAAGAGCGTGGCAGATGGCAGAAAGACGGACGTACGCGAAAAAGTAAATGGTTCCCTCTCTGACCAGGAGTTGCATATAGCGATTGGGCTCCCATTGCTTCGTCGCTCTGTACATGTCGATGGATTGTTTCAGTGTTTGCAGGACAGCAAGAAACAAAAGTGTGACACCAAAAACAAATGCTGGGATTTCAAAGTACACGGCAAGCACCAGTGGAATGTCAATGGACGAGACATCACAAAATGACAAACCAAGCACTCGAGTGACTGATACTGGAGAGGTAAACGGTCAGAACTGAAAAATGTATGTGATGGTTCGTGTTCGGAGAACACACCTAAGTGAGCATTAGGATTGAAGTAAATTATGTTGAATACGAAGGTAAGGATGACGTATGGGATGTAAATCAAGAATAGAATTCGCAGAATTATCCTGGACCGATTCCACATTGCGTAGACACGCATGATCATCACCACTGAAACCGAATTATAAAGTGGCAAGTAAAATTAAAATGAGGTACCTTACGATCAGTGACGAAGACGAAGACTGTGAATGACCAATAAGATACCAGAAGCATTGTGGTGCCTTCGATGTATTAATGAAATTGCAAATGTATTCAGACTGAAATGCTTACATCTGTTCGGCAATCAAAAATCCAATATTTTTTTCAGCAATTCGGTACACACGTCTATCAGAAGAGGGACATTGGCAATTGCAGAGTCGTAAAGTGGACAGACGGACTTGTACAGAACCAGATACAAAGGAAATGGCACCTGCGAATGTCCTGCATTAGCCAATCACCTCACACACGAATACAAACATACTCAATGCGGACGTTCTGGGTAATGCCTTCAAGTCAGCCATGATCAAGTGTGCATGCGAGCGGGCGTACAGAATCCAAGAAAGGCCAAGGTAACGGATCTATTGGACAATTCAGATTATATCCCGAGAAGCGAGCCGCCAAAAGGTTTCACATACGAGGAGAAACATTGTGGAAACCCGGCTCCAGGGTTTGCACTGTAAATTTTTTCGATAAGTTGAGTATGATAATTGGACACTGCGTCTGACCCAAATGTACTCTATCTTTGCGCTTGGTTAGCAAGTGAAACCAGAGGTGAAGAGTAAATAGGATACCTCTCTCGAGAAGGTAAGAACTGTGGTTTTAACATTATAGTGGTAATGAATACGGATTGCATGCAAGCACAACACTCACTATAATCATACACAGCTGCGGTGAGGATAATGACTGACGTATAATCGTTCAGATAGAGGAGCTTTGCGGACTGTGAGGCAGAGGTCATGATGGACGCGAGGGAAGTGCGAGAACTCCAGCAAACTTTGGAAAGAGTTAGATATTGTTCGCGAAGTTCAAATCCCGGAGCTATCTAAATGAAAACTATCATTAGCAGGGCACACGGCATGACGGTCGGAGCAATGGACAACATACCTTCTGCTGGCAGACTTATGTGGCAGCACCGCACATTCGACTTGACAAGTTCGTGATGGTGGCCCGGGCCCCGTATCTCAGGCGGGTTATCTCCGCCTTGTCGTTGATCCATGTTGTCCAGATGGTAAATTTTCCACACTTATTTCTGGCTTCTTTGTCCCCAACGCTGATAGCAACTCGATAGCTGCTCCCCAACACCTCGCTTGATGCTCAGCCTGACGTTTGCCTTGGAGTGCTTCGCTCGAGCCTTCTATGTTTTTCAAGCATATGCTCTCTCAGGTCAGAACTATTCCCGATCCAAGCTCCTACCACGAGGGCCCCATATAGTCACTCCAGCCTTGGCGGGCATGACCCCGATCTTATCTTCGTGAATGTGCTTGCGTAAGCCGGTTACTGCTCTTATTGAACTGTGTTCCCCCGATAAGCCCGCACCTGAGAACAGATCGGGGTATTTGTAACCAGGTCCTGTGAAGTTGACCTGCAATTAAAGGGCCGGCACATCCTACACACTCCCATCACAAAAGGTGATGACTAGGGCTGTCTGGAGGACCGACTGATCCAGTGTATACCCTGAACGCATGCCTTCTTTTTGTTGCGCGCATCCATGTTTCACGTAGGATTCTCATACGCATAGACGTGCAGAGCTGTCACCACTATGACTCAAATCAGCGTGCTGGGGAAATATGAACTCATGATCAGTTGCAAATGAGATGAATTTAAGCATACAATGTGGCACCTTCATGATACTGGATGTTGTGGACGCAAGGGAACCGCGGGCTTACGATTGACTGTCAGAGATCATATGCTGCGCTCGGAATATGTCTACCGGAACGGTCCATGGTCAAAGTAGAAGACTCACCCCTGTAAAGACGACAGTATCTGTACAGAGAATAAGTCGATCCACCTTGAAATGCCCGGTTCCTCGTATACTGACCGCAAAAACGTTTGATACTACAATGGAATTTGTACACCTAGGACTGTCCTGACAGCGAGGACAGTGAATTAATGCCACAAATACGCACGAAATGACAACTAAAAACCGTCACCATGTGCACGCAGTCGTGACTGGTGGGAGAAAGACCGTGAGATGTTACGTGGACATGTCTTCATGAAGATAGGAGAGCTGGAACACTGTATCCATGTACGCACGAGATGTTGATGTTAACGTTATGAGTCGGTGATATTCGTCGACAAGTTGGGTGCGGTGATTATTGTTCTCCGAGGTGATCATGAGGGTCGTACAAGTTTCGATAGGAAACCGGTGAGCTCTGGCTATCCTTGCGGAGCAATTTCGTTTGCGTTTGGAGGCTGTGTGGATTCCCACGTGATGGTTGACCCTCGTTGGATCTAGATAACCCCTTGTAGTATTTCTACACCCAACTTCAGCAAGTTGGGCAGCCGACAAGATTGGTTGTACCGTCGGTCACATTGGGTAACAGCTGGACCAATTTTATCTTCTTGGTGTGATTACAAATTGAAGAAATAATAGGTTATTTTTTGAGTGGCTCAAAAGTTATATTTCAGTCATACACTATGGCATCAGCCCACATGGAATCTTATCAATTGTGATCACAAGAATGTTGGAATATGCAAGTGCACACACATCCAGAACATGACTGGGCCAAACAAACAAGGGTCTGCATTCCTGGACCATAGGTACATACTCACATATTTTCACCTCATTCTATTCCTGTGCTTGTCCATATGATGAGCACATGCTCCTTTTCTTTTCTCCTTTTATATCTAATACACTTCTCTTCATATATAAGAAACTCATATCATAGATGAACACCTCAATCTGTTGCACAATATATGCAACTGAGATAAGTGATTTACTGCTGCATATTACCTATTCAAGCTCATACATGTATAGTCTTGATCTGATAGACACCATACATGCTCAAAATATCCAATCTCATAGGTTATGTGCCCTGCTCTCTTGTAGTAATCAAATCATATACTCACCATGTCCTTCATTATCCCTGTCACCACCAATACATTGCCAAGCAATGTCCCAAAGTTTGATGTCAAAGGCCTAAATTGGGCTATATTCTCTTTCTGTTTTCAAGTTGCTGTTGAAGCAAAGGAACTTTGGAGTCATTTTGACAAGACTACCTCTTGTCTGACTTATTCTAGCCCCTTGATAGTCAAGCAACAAGTAGAAGTTAGCAAATGGATGAATGATGAATGAATGGAAAAGCATTTGCTTATTCAATATATTCCCAACTCAACAGCACTACATATTCAGAAGAAAGATACTATGGCAGAAATGTGAAATAAAATCAACAAGAAGTATATAGAGAAAGGCACATATGTACAGATAGATCTACATACACAATTTCTCAAGTCCAAATTCCAAAAGAGTGGGGACATCTGCCAGTTCCTGAATGGTCTACAGACAAAGCAGGAAGAATTAGTGGCAGTTGGTGTTATGAATGCTATATTTCTTTCTTTTATTCCTATTTTCTTTTCATTTTTCCTTTACTTTTCTTTTCATTCTCTCCAACTCAAGTCTCTATAGATCACATGACAAGTCACATGATGGGCACATCCAGACTCATGATGTCATCAATAACATTATAGCCTAGATCCATCAATATAGCCAATAATCTAGACTCTTATCTCTTATCACTTATCTATGACATCATACCCTCAATTCCAGCATAACCCTTATCTTAAGATAGTGACTCATCAAAGCACAGCACAGACTCATCACTTAGTCAGCAGCTTAGTCAACAGCCACAGCCTTGCTTTGTTAAACCAATGGTATAAGTTACTCTTATCTTGCACCATGTGCAAGGATTAGATTAGTTATCTCTGACCAATAGAATATGATCCAGTTATCTATTTACCTGCCCTTATGTAATTCAAGCTCTGCTTTGGAGTTCTAATTGAATAGTATATAAGGTAGCCAAACTGGAGTTGGTATTATGATTGATGAATCAGATTACTACTCAACCATTATCAAATCTCTTTCCAACTTCTTTGCCAACTTTGCTTCCAGTCAGCTGACTATAGCACAGTTCTTCACAACCACAAAGACTCTTGATTCAGATGTCCTTATTGTAATTATTGCTGAAGAAGCTGAGTAGCAGAAGGCCAAGTATCTCCTATGTGCCAAATTAAAGAGCAAAGACAAGGCAATAGTTGTAACATCATTAGAAATGCCAAGAGAATGCAGTCAAAGATGTAGTTGAGGGAATGGCAGAAGAAATCCACCAAAGTGCTGGGAGTATGGCTCAATAGAGCATTTAGTAGCTTTCCACAAAGTGAACAAGAAGTCCATTGGAAATGAGGCCACTGCCCATATTGCTGATGAAGATAACAATTTCAAGAACAGAATTTTTGGTGTTCATAATGAGTCAAGTGATGATGAGAAAGAAAATAGTAATTGGTTCTCAGTTACTGATGAAGATGTTTTCAATGATGTTTGGGATTTTGAGGAAATACAAGTGCTAAGAGTTAACAATAAAGTATTGGTCAACTATGCTGGTTCTATTGAAGATCCAGGAGATATCATGATGGAAATAAATGATGATCAAACTTACTGAGACCAAATTAAAGTCTATGACTTTGAAATAATATATTGTATCTCTTCCTATCATAAGCATTTTGAGAATCTTGCTGAAATACTGGACAAAAAATTTACAGCTGCAAACTATTAGAAATTTGTCATGACAGAAGTCAGCAATATGATTATTAAAGTATCAAATGGATATGAAACATTGAAATTATAACTTACAGAAGTCTTATTTTCACTGGAGGTTGGATATATACTGGTATCCATCAGTCATCTTGATAAGCTTGGGATTTCAACAACATTTGCAAAAGGTTTCTGCACCATCCATGTATTAGATGGCAAAATGATTGAACAAATATCATATATCTCCAAGGAATTATATTATATGGTGCATAAGCATGACACAGCAAATACTATAATCAAAACAGTCATTATGATGGAATTACATCAGCACTTTGGGCACATAGCCTCATTTATTGTACAATATCTAGCTAAGAACAGATGAGTAGCTGGATTGAGGGTAAATGACTTAAAAAATAAACCTATCTTTTGTAAGTTTTGTATTTGTGCAAAAGCAATACAAAAGCCAATCACAAAAGTTTGCAAGAGGGAGCATGCCAAAGAGGTTGGTGCTCTGGTTTGGTCAAATGTCTGGGATTCTATATCAGTTGTCACACTAGAGAGCAGGTGGTACTATGTTACTTTTATAGATGACCACTCACCACTCACCTCAATTCATATGCTATGCCAGAAGAGTGAAATGTTAAATGCATACCAGAAATTTGAAGCTTGGCTAGATTGCCAGCTTGCTGCAAAGATCAAGCTGCTCCATTTGGACCATGATAGAGAATATCAAGAAAATGAGTTTGTATTTTACTTGAAGCACCAGGATATTGTGCAATATTTCATAGCACATAATATATCACAGCACAACAGAGTTGCTGAACAGCTACACTGGATCATCTTGAAGCATGTGTGCACACTGCTTCATGCAGGCAAACTGCCCAAGTTCCTATAGGGAGAGGCAGTGTGGTATATTATTTGGTTGAAGAATAAAATATTCACCAAGGTGTTAGATGATTTGATACCATCTAAAGTTGCTTTTGGGAGAAAACCAGACCTAAGCTATATCTATAAGTGAAGATTATATGCCTATGCTAAGACTGAGTGTGAAGCAAACTGGATTAAAATATTTAAAAAGTCAAGTGGATGGACATAGATGAACAATCAGAAAATGCTTACTGGATCTACTTGCCAATGAAACACATTATTACTGTTGAGCAGAACATTTACTGGGATCTGTTGCAGTGCAACATTGAGGGGAAGGGAAACAACCCTAAATAGGATAATATTATATAAGCATATATATATAGCTCAGAGTCCCATGCTATCAATACCACTGCTACTACAACTTCACCATCACTATCACCTGTTACATGGGCCACTATATCCATTTTCCTGACTTCACCTGTATTATAAACTTCCAATCCTGCTGGCCCATTCTGTTCAAAATGCATCCACCAGTCTAGCCAATGTATCCTCAACATTATCAATAGAAAGACTACTGATCCAATACCACCCACAGTGTCCAGCTCTTCAGCCATATCAATGAAACCACACACAATCTTGACAGAAACCCAATTATACTTGAGGGAGAGAAATCAGCTAACCAGATTCTTGTTGTGAACAACTACAATAATGATGTCAAATTAGTACTTACACTAAATGAAATAATCATCAATGCTAAGACACTTAAACTAGCCTCACTTGCTAAAGTAAAATATTATCTAGAATGGCTTTAATGAAAGCAAGGCATCTGCAAGGAACTAGCTATGTTACAGAACACTGGTACATGGAAACTAGTTAACCCTCCCACAGATACAAATATTATTGGATTAAAGTGGATATTTCACATAGAGAAAAATGCTGTTGAAAACATTATCTAATATAAGATGCACTTCATTGTGCAAGGTTTCTTACAGATTCTAGACATCAATTATTTTGACACTTATATCCCTATTGCCAAGCTCACACCTATTTGAACTGTACTCACATTTGCTGCCCACCTTAACATGGAATTGCATCAAGTCAATATCAAGGGCAAGTATTTGAATAGAGAACTATAGAATGATGAATGAATATACATGCATTAGCCATCTGGATATGTAGACCCAAATCATTCACATCATGTATGTCAACTACATAAAACACTCTATGAACTCAAACAAAGCAGTTATCATTGGTATCAAAAACTAGTTGAAATTCTTGTCAAGAACCTAGGATTCAATCAATGTGAAATTGATCAGGCTGTCTTCATCAAACAAGGAAACAAGATGCTCATTATCATTGTTATACATATTGATGATTGCATGATTGCCACCACCACCACTGCTCTTATTATTCAAACAAAGTCTGACATTAGCTGTTGTGTCAAGATTAGTAACCTTGGTAAACTATATTGGCTACTCAGCATCAAAGTCATCCAAAATTATACAGAATGAACCATTGCACTCAGCTAGCATACATATATCAACTTCATCATTTAATGCTTTGGATTTGATAAACTCAAACCTGTCTCAATATAAATGGAACTCCAGATCAAGCTGTTAAACAGCCAATTTCTCTCTACCAGTGCTAAATATATAGCAATGCAACATATCTTATATCAAGAAGCCATTGATTCCCTCATGTATGCAGCACTTGGCACACACCTTGACATCTCATATGTTATATTGACCATTTTGTGCTTCTCTGGCAATCCAGGCATGCTGTACTGGAATATAGTATGCCATATTTACAAGTATCTAAGTGGTATAAAAGATCTATGACTAATATATGGAGAAGAAACCAAGCCACTAGAAGGCTATATGGACACAGACAACAGCATGTTTGAAGATAGGAAAGCCATTTCCAGCTATACATTCCTGATTGATGAAGGTGTCATGTTCTAAGCATCAAAAAAGCAAGAGATTGTCTTGCTGTCAACAACAAAGAGTGAATATATTGCCACAATATATGCTATGAAAGAAGCACTCTGGCTACACTTCCTCATTACAGAGGTATTTACTTCCTTTGATAATGTCACAACACTCTTCTTGGACAATCAGTCAGCTATCACATTTGCAAAGGACCACCAATATCATGCATGAACCAAGCATATTGACATTTGCTTTTACTTCATCCACTGAATTATTAATGACAGAAACTTTGGCTTGTCTTCTGCTCCACCACTAATATGGTCACTGATATACTTATAAAGGCACTTTTCTCATCCAAGATCAAACACTTTGCTGCTAAACTTGGACTGCATGTGGCTTGAAGAGGAGTATTGGAATGTGCAAGTGTACATGCATTTAGAATATGACTGGGCCAAACAAACAAGGGTCTGCATTTCTGAACCATTGGTATATACTTATATATTTTCATCTCATTCTATTCCTGTGCTTGTCCATATGATAAGTGCATGCTCCTCTTCTTTTCTTCTTATATCTAATATATTTCTCTTTGTATATAAGAGACTTGTATCATAGATGAACACCTCAGTCTGTTGTACAACATGCATGACTGAGGTGAGTTATTTACTGCTATATATTACCTATCCAAGCTCACACATGTGTAGTCTTGACCTAATAGGTAATTTATTTAATCTGTTGTATAACATGTGTGACTAAGTCTTGATCTGATAGACACCATGCATGCTCAAAATATCCAATCTCACAAAGAACTCATTCTATAGATATCACAAACCACTACAATATTGAAGTGCTAGAGTCACTGAACTGAAATGTAACTAACATAAAATAATGAATATTAGAACACTTTGACTAATGTATCCATTACATCCAATAAAATAAAAATCCTAATAGCTGTTATAAACCCTAATATGTCTGTTACACCTTAAATATAACTCAACAACATATTGGAGTATGTAAGTGTGCTCATATCTGAAGTACAAATAGACTAAACAGACATATATCTCCATTCTCCATGCATAGATACATTTCTCACCTATACTTTTCTATTGGATAATCATACAATACATGTTATATACATATTCTTTTCTCTATTCCTATGCTCTTTTTTTTTTTTTTCTTTTTGATAGATAATATGATTCCTTTGTATATAAAGATCTTATTGAAATGGCCAACTTACTAAATGGATCTTGCTAAACTCTAAAGAGCAATATCAATCAAAGGCAATAAAATAATAGACTGGGAACATTGAAGTAAGTATTAATCTGAGACCAGGTGTCCAGGAAATCTACCACTATATCTCCAATAGAGAATTACCCTTTAGTAAAGTGGAGACAATTTTAAGGAGAACTAGACTAGGGAAGATACCTTCAGTTTGGCTGCCTTTTATACTATTTGGTTGAAATTCCAAAGCGGAGCTCTAATATATATTAGGATAGACAATAGACAATTGGATCATATCCTATTGGTCAAAGATAACTAATCTAACCCTTATACATAATATAAGATAAAAGTGACTTATACTATTGGTCTAATAAGTTAGGGCTATGAATTAATAACTGAGCATTGGCTTGGCATGAGTTAGCTATCTTGAGATAAGGGTTGTACCTAGGGTTAAGGGTATGATGTCATAGATAAGAGATAAGAGATAAGAAAATAAAAGTCTAGATTAGGGACTGTATTGATGGGTCTGGATTTATAATATCATGGTGATATTATAGATCTAGATTGGTCTATGGTCTGAATTTGCCTGTGTTATGTAATGTGGCTGTGTAACTCATATGACCTGTTAAAATTTGAATTGAAAAGAATAAAGTGAGGAGTAAGAAAAAAATAATAGAAAAATAAGAATAAAATGAGGGAGATATAGTAAGTGAAAAAACTGTTGCAATAACTAATTCTATTATGATAGATCCAGGTAGGATCTGTTATGAATGCTATGTATCTTCTTTATTTTTTATTTTTTATTTATTTTTATTTTTTTTAATATTCTCCTCTTTATTCTCTTCAATCTGAGTCTCAACAGGTCACATGACTTACACAGCCACATCACATGACAAGTCACATGATGAACACATCCAAATCATGGACCATGCTAAATCCATGACATTATCATAACATTATATTCCAAATCCATCAACACAGTCAATAATCTAGACTCTTATCTCTTATTGTATTCTAAATGCTATATATCTCTTTTATTTTATTCTCATTTTCTCACTATTTTTCCCTTATTTCTTTCTTCATTCCCTTTAACTCAAGTCTCCACAAATCATATGACTTACACAGCCACATTACATAACAAGTTACATGATAAGCACACCTAGACCAATAATGTCACTATAACATTATAGCCCAGATCCATCAAGCATAGCCAATAACCTAGATTCTTATTTCATATTGCTTATTTATGATATCATACCCTTAATTCCAGCACAGCACTGACTCATTGCTTAGTCAGCAGCCCACAGCCCTACTTTGTCAAGCCAATGGCATAAGTTACTTTTATTTCATACTATGTGTAAGAATTAGATTAGTGATCTCTGACCAATAGAATATAATCTAGTTATCTATTATCTATCCTAATGTATATTCAAGCTCTGCTTTGGAGTTCCAATTGAATAGTATATAAAGTGGCCAAACTAAAGATGTCCTCTCCAATCTTGTCCTTCTTAGAATTTCCCCCACTTTCTATTGAATAATCTCTACTGTTCAGAGATATAGTGGCAGATTCCCTGGACACCTGAACTTATGTTAATGCTTACTTCAGTATTCCTAGTCTACTATTTTATTACAAGTACTGATATTGCTCTTTGAAGTCTAGTAAGATTCAAATAGTAAGTTGGTCATTTCATTAGAACAAAACTATACCTTTTTTTACTCTACCTCCACCATCTACCCTTTGGGCTTGTCCTTTATTAGGACAAGTCACTACCATTGTCAAGACTTATCATCTTTGACAACCACCCCATCCTACCAACTATATTAGCCACCAGTTAGTACATCTAGTGCAGGTCATAAGATGAGACTTACACTTGCTGGTACTAGTATCCATCCTCTCACAAGTCAAATTTAATATCTCATATGCCAGGAACATTGGACAGAAAGTCCTGGCTGTAGTTATGAAAAAAAAAAAATCTCCTTATCTGATACTTGACCAGTTGCACACAACTGTTAGGAAAAAGTTAATTATAGTATAGAATAACTCAAGATTATGAGCCAAGTGAAGAACTACACCAAGTCATCTAGGAATACCAACAAGTTGAGCTTCACTCCTTATTTATTTCATCAGACATTGATTTAAACAATATTACACCAGAAGACTATGAGCAATAGCTTGCTCAATCCCTCCCACCAGTGTATAAATCTATGCCAGACTGGTCCAACTAGTTTAGCCATTTGCTAGCATATTCTGCCCCTAAAAGATCATCTACCCCTTTCAACTAATTAATAAACTAGTATTCTATGAAAATAGTCCTATGTTCTATATCATATCTACCCTTTATATGCATGCACAACTTACTCTTTAGCCACATATAATTCAACTATTGCTCTTGTGCTCCTACCTCTAACTCCATCCACTATGAAACAAATACCATAGCTGTTGGCTCTGATATCTATGAACTTCTATATAACATACAAGTCAACACAAATATTGACCATATTATTAGAAAAGGAATTCAACTGGACATACAACAGCTTGCCACTACTGAACATAGATAGAGATTTCCAGATCATAATCCACCACTATGACAACACCACTTCTACTGAGTACCAAATAGAGAGAGACATTGCCATTTTTGTTCTCCTACTAAATATATTTGAGTTTATTCATATAACCTTGGCATTGACTTTGGCCCTCATGTCTCTACTCTATGCCCTTATCTCCTTGACTTATCTCATCATTACCACCACAACTACAATAGACACTAGATCTATCATAGTTGAACTTAGAGCTCCTCCTCCTTATCAGAATAGAACTCCTCTTACTTGCCAAGACACAGTTGAAAACTTAAGAGAATACTTTCAAGCACCTAAATGACTGCCTCAACACTCTTGCCCTATCTCAAGAGAAAAACAAAGAGATTCTCAAAGAATATACTGAAAGAGCTTGACAAATTAGAGCTTGTGCAGAACAAGTAGAAATCAATCTAGCTCCAAGACCTTCACAAGAAGATTCTCCTACCAAAGAAGAAATCCTAAATGAAAAAACTCTAAATAAAGACAAATGAACTTCACATTTACACTCCTTATCATTTATCTTATCCTTCTCATTGCTTTTATAGCTATTATCATCTTTACTATCCTTAAGAATGGAAACCAACCTATCTCTATCTGTTTCTTTTTCAAAGCACCAAACCACATATATTCACCATTGAATTGCTGGTACTTGTTGATCTCAATATAGTTAACAATTCATAGAACAACAACAACAATAACAATTAGTGATTGATGAAAAGTATCCTAATCATTGTTCTCCTTTTCATTATCATTCTCCTCATCACTTCCCTCACCACATGTTTTTAACACATTCATTAAGAAAATCAAGATTTTGAAGCATACCCTCAAGACATAGAAATCCCACCTTCTCAAATTCCATCTAGAATATTGATGATCAATTGGCCATCAGTATATACCAACTCTGTTGTTTCTTTATATCCCATGGTATATACCAAGAGATATATCCAAATACAATAGAGTCCATTAAATAAGTACTAACTCACTTAAGTTAATACATACACTCTTATCCTTTTCCTCATCCAACATGTCTAATCCAGCCTCACCTAGTGCTCCTGCCAATGCAGCCTGCATTACTCAATAAAAATGGGTAGCAGTGCTAACTGTATTGCAAAATACAGAACAACAACTCAATCAAGTCCAAATCAAAAGGAACTGACTCAAAGGCAACCTAAGAGCTGCCACCAATCAATTAGCAGATGCTGTTACTGTTCAACAAGAAGCTGAAAACTGCTTCAAGCAACTTCTTGGCCTATATTAATGGGCAGAAACAGGAACACAAATCCAAGAACCTCAATCATTTGCAAGATCTTCAAAAATAAAAGTATTTTCAGACTCTGGAATTTATGATGAATCTCCATCAAAATTTGAAGAATGGTGGACCAGAATAAAAGCATGGATAGATTGCAGTCCAAAGCAATTTACAATGCAAGTTCCAGATATAGTTGAACCAGAACACTTCAATACTAAAGTCAACATCAAAGTATGTTCCTATGTAATTCTATCAAGACTAAAAAGATTCAAAGGTTCACACTTTGCTGAAAGAAAAATCATTAAATTAGTAGATCAGACCTTTGAACTAACAACATGGCAATGCCTTACAAGGAAAATTAAAGAAATCTTTTGACTCCAACTATAGAAAGATTGTGTAACTTGAGAGATTAGTCAATTCAAATAAGATTGCCTCTCTATCAATGTATTTGTATCGAAATAGCAAACTCTCTTCATCCAATCTGAAATACCAGATTAATTTGAAATTTGATTATTGGAAAACAATACAAGAAAGGGCATCATAGAAGAGATGTTCCAAATCAAATAATAAAATAATATAATTAAAGAAACTATATAAGTCATTTGACAAATCAGTCAAACAAAAGAAGAGTATCATCTCTTCTTAGCTTTCAAGAAATTTCCTTTGTATCAATCCAGATATGATGAATATGCTATAGATGTTTATATGCTAGAAATTGCAAAATACTATAGTTGCAAGGAAGAAGGACATTGGGCAGACAAGTGCTCAAAAAAATATCATATATGTTAAAAGATAGGAAGACATTTGTATTTTTGCAAGTTTCACCCAATGAACAGATTGAAGTTCACTAAAAAACTTAGATCAAAAGGCAAGTCCAAAGGTAAGGACAAAAGATTCAAGAAATCTAGAAAAGTCCAAGCCTTAAATACAGATTTTGATTCTGACTCTGAATTAAAACACTTTGAATCTTCAAAATCAAAAAGTAAAGATCTTTCTTGTGCTATTAGAGGCATGAATTATGAAGAAATTAAAGCCTTCTTTAATATAAAAGATTCTAAACAAAAGAAAAAAGCCCCTTAGGCTTAAACTCTTAGGATGTTCAAGTCTATAAAATCACTTCCAAAAAACCTATGCAAATTCCTTTACCTTCAAAACTTCCAATTCAAAAAGCATTGGAAAAAGCAAAAATTCCAACCCATGGATCAGAATATGTCACAGGATTAGACTCTATTCCTCAAAATCTAAAGATATTCTACCAAAACAATAATCTGTCATCAACACTAATATTTAAGTGGTAATATCTATAGATGCCTATAAAAGAATTGCTCCTAGAGGTGGACTAGCAGTCAAATATAGAATCCATACCAGTGTAGGAGTTATAGATTTTGATTACCAAGGTGATCTCATGGTTCTGTTATTAAATCAAGGAACAGAAACATTCAGGGTAAACCTAGATGATCACATTATGCAACTCATCATAGAGAAAATCCATTCTCTTAAAGTAGTTAAAGTAGCTGAACTATCTCCAACAAAAAGAGCAGACAAAAAATTTGGATCCATAGGAATCAATCTATGTATATCCTCAATAGAAGATCTCAAGATTAGATCCTTCTCTCAACAAGACATTATCATGCCTATCTGAATTGCTTCCCTTCAATTTCACCATAGATTCATCAAAGCTTCTGTATTTCTAGATAGTAAAGCCAATATCATGTTCATTGACTAAATATGGGCTAAGAAAATCCAATTACCTTTTAAACAGCTTCCAAAACCCATAAAAGTCTACAACATAGATGGAACACCAAATTCTATAGGCAACATTACCCATGTAGCAAAAATCCTTATAGACTATCAAGGATACTATAAACATATTACTGTTAAAGTTACTGACTTAGGAAAACACCAACTTATTCTTGGTTATACATGACTTAAATACCACAACCTGGAAATTGATTGAATAACTGGAACAATCAAATTGTCAAGATGTCCAATAAACTATAATGTGTTGAATGATAAATCTACTTTTATATGACAAATTAAATTAGAAGAACAAGATCCAATTTAACACATACATGCTTTTAAAAAGAAAGACTCTTCCAAGCAAAAGGAGATCCCAGTGGAAGAACTTGTTCCAAAAAAATATCACAAGTACCTCTATGTCTTCTCAAAGAAAGAATTAGAGCATATATCCTTTAGAAAACCATGAAATCATGCAATAGATCTCAAGAATTCTTTTAAACCAAAGAAGGGTCAAATTATTCTGCTTTCCCCTGATGAACAACAAGAAGTCTCTGACTTCATAGATAATCAATTATAAAAAGAATGTATCAAATCCAGCAAATCTTTAAAAACACCACTGGTATTCTTTGTTCAAAAGAAAGATGAATGAAAAAGAATGATGTAAGATTATCAATACCTTAATGAGCATACCATCAAGAACAACTACCATTTGCTGCTCATCTTCCAACTCATCAATAAATTTAAAGGTGCAAAGCTTTTTACTAAAATGGATCTACATTAGAGATAAAATAACATACACATTAAAGAAGGTGATAAATAGAAAGCTGCTTTCACATGCCACAGAAGATTATATGAACCACTTATAATATTCTTTGGCCTTTGCAACTCTCCAGCAATATTTCAGACCATAATAAATGAAATCTTTGCAGATATGAGTGCAACAATTGTCATCTATATAGACAATCTTATGATTGAAATGGCCAACTTACTACTTGGATTCTATAAGACTCCAAGGGCAATATTAGTCAGTTTCTGATAAGATAATAGGCAGGGAACACTAAAGTATGCATTAACCTAAGTTAAAGTGTCCAGGAAATCCATCACTATATCTCCAGATAGTGAGAATAATCTAGTAGGAAGTGAAAAAAACTCCAAGGAGGACAGGACTGGAGGGGATGCCTTCAGTTTGGTTGCCTTATATACTATTCAATTAGAACTCCAAAGCAGAGCTTGAATTACATGAGGGCAAGTAAATAGATAACTGGATCATATCCTATTGGTTAGAAATAACTAATCTAACCCTTGCATATGGTGCATTATAAGAGTGGCTTAACAAAGCAGGGCTATGAGTTGCTGAGTGAGTGATGAGTCAGTGCTGTGCTTTGATGAGTTACTATCTTAAAATAAGGGCTGTGCTGGGATTAAGAGTATAATGTTATAGATAAGCAATAGGAGTCTAGGCCTTTGGCTGTGTTTGATGGGTCTGGACTGTACCCATCATGTGACTTGTCATGTGATGTGGCTGTATAAATCATGTGACCTGTAAAAACTCAAGTTGGAGAAAATGAAGAGGGAAATAAGGGAAAAATAGTGGAAAAATAGAAATAAAATAAGGAAGATATATAGCATTCATAACAATGATCTTCACAAAGACTAATGGCCTTGAAGAATATGATAAAATAGGTCTTCAAGTTCTCAAACTTTTAGACAACAATGATCTCTTTATAAAATCAGAGAAATGCATCATCCAAATCAAAGAAGTCAAATTCCTTAAAATGATCATAAATGAAAATGAAATCAAGATAGATGACTTGAAAGTGAAAGCTATTCTTGAATGACCAACACCTTCTACAGTCAAAGCCATTAGAAGCTTTTTCAATCTAGTCAATTTCTACTGATGCTCCATTAATCGATATTCCAAACTTACAAGACCTCTTATAAATCTAATCAAGAAAGATGTTTCATTTGTTTGGACACAGCAGCAAGAACTAGTGTTCAATCTTCTCAAACAAAAGTTTACCACTACTCCAGTTTTTGCATATCCTGATATAGATACACAACTCTACCTAGAAATAGATGCCTCATATTTTGCATCAGGTGCAGTGCTTTCTATCCAGATAAATAACAAATGGCATCCAGTTGCATATTTCTTCTACTCCTTTAATTTTATGAAATGCAACTATCCTGTAGCAGATAAATAAATGCTCAGTGTCATCAAAACATCAGAACAATGATGACACTATTTCAAAGGAGCACATCTAGAATTTGAAATCTGAGATGATTATATAAACCTTTAATGGTTCATGAGACATCAAAATCTAAACCACAGACAAGCAAGATAGGTCCAATATCTATTAAAATTTACTTTCAAATGGCTTCATGAGGTAGAAACTCAAATGGTAAAAGCAAATACTTTATCCAAAAGAGAAGACCATGCTGACAAAATAGATCAAGACAATCAAGGAATCCAAATCATCCCTAATTCCATAATTAAGAAAATCCACATTGATATAGATGATAAATTTATTCTTGAAGAAGTCTCAAATAGAAAAACTCCAGTATGACAATAATGACAAACTCATTATCTCAGATAATTATAATCTCAAAATTGAAATCTTATGATTACACCATGATATCCCAATTGCAGAACATCCAGATTATGACAAAACAATAGAATTGATCTAATGATCATACACATGGCCAAATCTTCCCACATTTGTAAAAGATTACATTTCATGTTGTGACCATTGTATATAATTCAAGAACTCAAACCTTGCAACACCCAGAAAACTTCAACCACCTCCAATATCCAATGAACCATGGCAAGACATATCTGCTAATTTTATTACAGATTTACTATAATCCAATGGATATGACTCTATATTGGTCATTGTTGACAGATTTTGAAACAAACAGAATTTATACCATGCAACAAAATGATCATTGCACTTGAACCAGCAAAGCTCTATCTTTTACACATATGAAAAATCCATGGCCTTCCCCAAAAAATAATCTCAGATCATGGACCACAATTTGCTCCACATGTTATAAAAGATTTATGCAAAAAGCTTGAAATAATGCTGAAACTTTCCATGGCTTTTCATCCACAAATAGATGGACAAACCAAATGAATGAATTGCAACCTTCAACAATATCTTCATACTTTCACATCAGAAAAACAATATGAATGGGCTAAATGATTATCAATCATGCAATTCTTCTACAATTCAAAAAGGAAAACTTTTACACAGAAGGCATCTTTTGATGTCACATATTCCTATACTTCCAGACTTGGATTTAAACAATATTAATCTAAAGTATCCACTGCAGATGACTTTGTTAATCAAATCAAAGACATAGTTGAATAAGTCAAAGAAAATTTGGTGACAGCACAAGCTCATATGAAAGCTCAAGCAAACAAACATTGTTCAAATGCACTATAGTATATCATTGGTGATAAAGTCTGGCTTTCAACAGAAAATCTAAAGCTGACATCTGCATCACAAAAATTAACAGAATGATGAATTAGACCTTACAACATCATTGATATTGTTATGTTTTTCTTTTCACCTCTCTTTTTGCCTCTTATGCTTTCTCTTTTCCTCTGCTCTTGACTTATCTAAATGCTTGTTATCACATATAACCTTTGCTTAGCCACACACCACCCATATAGCTAAAGCATAGGTTCAATGCTTGCCTATGCATTTTTTTACTTGTTTTATTCATTTTCTCTGACTTACATATAGCCTTTGCACAGCTATGCTCAGTAATCAGCTATTCCATAGTCTTTATTAATATTTCATATCTGCCTTTCACTTGCTATATGATAAAAATATATAAACCCTCTCCTTTTCATCTCTTTGCTTCTTTTTACTCTTGTTCTTCTCTTAATTCCTCCTCTTTTATCTCTTGCCTTGACCTTCAATTGTTATGAATACTACATATCTTTCTACTTTATTCCTATTTTTTCATTATTTTTTCCTTACTCTCCTGTATATTTCCTTCAACTCAAGTCTTCACAGGTCACATGATGGGCACACTCTAAACCCATGATGTCATCATGACATCATAGCCCAGACCCATCAAACATAGCCAATGATCTAGACTTTTATCTCTTATTGCTTATCTATAATATCATATCCTTAACCCCAGTGCAACCCTTATCTCAAGATAATGACTTATCAAAGCATAGCACAGACTCATTACTTAGTCATCAACCAATAGCCTTGCTTTGTCGAGCCAATGGCACAAGTTACTTTTATTTTATACTATATATAAAGATTAGGTCAGTTATTTCTAACCAATAGAATATGATCCAGTTATCTATTACCTACTCTAATATACTTTTAAACTCCACTTTGGAGTTCTAATTGAATAGTATATAAGGTGGCCAAACTGGAGGTGTTCCCTCCAATCTTATTCTTTTTAAAGTTTTCTCCACTTTCTATTAGATAATTCCCACTATCTGGAGATATAGTGGCAGATTTCCTGGAAACCTGGACTCAGGTTAATGCTTACTTCAGCACTACTTGCCTATTATTTTATTCAATACTCAACTAATATTGCTTTTGGAGTCTTGTAAAATTCAAATAGTAAGTTGGCCATTTCATTAGGAAAAGACTTATCCTCTACTCCACCTCTGCTCTACCATCTTTCTTATGGACTGATTCTTCATTAGGACAAGTACCACCCTTATCAAAGACACTTTATCTTTAACATCCACCCTATTCTATCTAACTAAGTCAGCCACCAGTTTGTACAACTTGGTGCAGATTATAAGATGAGATTGATACTTGCTGATACTAGTGTCCACTCTCTTGCAAGGCATCTTCAGCACCTCATATACCAGAAAAATTGGCCAGGAAGTCCCAGATGCAGTTGTAAAGGAGAAAGACATTCTCCTTATCTGATATTGATCAGTTGCACATAGCTATTAAGGAATAGCTAACATCAGCACAGGATTAACAAAGACTATGAGCCAAGTAAAGAACTCTGCCAAGTCATCCAGGATTACTGGAGTATTGAGCATTGCTCTTCACCTATCTCCTCTGATATTGATCTGAATAATATTAAACCAGAAGATTATCAGCAGCAACTAGCTCATTCACCACCACCACTTATGTATGAACTAACTCCAGATTGGCCCAATTGGTTTATCCACTCACCAACATACTCAACTCCTGAGAAATCATCCACCTCTCTTAGTAAACCAATAAATTGGTATCCTGTAAGAATAGCACCACAATCCATACCACAATCACCCTCCATACATATTCAACTCATCTTCTCTAGCCACATGTCATCAAACTATCACTTTAGAGCATCTACTTTTCATTTCTTCTATTATGGATCAGACACCACAGCCATTGGTTCTGGTATTCATGAACTTCTACATAAGATATAGATCAATGTAGACATCAACAACATTATATGAGAAGAAATTCAATTGGACTTACAACAGCTCACCACTGCTGAGTATAGATAGAGACAGCCAGATAATAATCTGCCACCACAACAACATCACCTCTACCAAGTACCAAATAGAGAGAGACATCTCCATTTTTGTTCTTCTACTGACCATGCTTGAATTCATTCTTACAACTCCAGTATATACTTTGGCCCTCATATCTCTATTTTATGCCCTCATCTTCTCCTCCAACTACCTTACCATTACCACCACAACTACAATAGACACTAGATCTATCATAGTCAAACTTAGAGCTCCTCTCTCTTACCAAAATAAATCCCTCTTACTTGCCAAGGTGTAGTTGAGAATCTAAGAGAATAATTTCAAGCTCTTCAACAACTGCCTCAACATCCATGTCCTATTCTAAGGAAAAGACAAAGAGAAATTCTCAAAGTCTATGCTGAAAAATCCCAATAGATCAGAGCTTATATAGCACAAATAGAAATTAACTTTGCCCCAAGACCTACAATAGAAGACTTCTCTTCAGAAGAAGAAACCCTACATGAAGATGAATGAATTTCACATTCACACTCCTTATTGTAGCTCTTACAATTCACTTTTGCTTTATAGCAATAATTGTCTCTATTATCCTCAAGAATTGAAACCAATCTGTTTCCATCTGTTTCCCTTTCAAAGCTCCTAACCACACCTATATATTCACCATCAAATCACTAATACCTGTTGAACTCAACATCCAATAATTCATGAAACAACAACAACAACAATTGGTGATTGATGAAAATCATTCTAATAATTGTTCCCTTTCTCATTATCATTCTCTTCATCACTTCTCTTATCACTTGTATTTAACATTTCCATTAAGAAACTCAAGATATCAAATTCTATTCTCTTCAAGATATAGAGATCCCTCCTCTTTAAATTCCATCTAGAGCAATAGTGACTGATTGGCCATCATTGCACACTAACTCTGTTGTCTCCCTATATCCCATAGTATATACCAAGAGATATATACAGACACAGTAGTTTTATTAGACAAATATTAACTCCTTGAGTTAATAAATCCTTTTTACCCTATCCATTCAACATGTCTAATCCAGCCTCATCTGGTGCTGCTGCCACTGCAGCAAGAATCACTCAACAAGAATAGATAACTATTTTAATTGCATTGCAAAATGCCAAACAACAACTCAATCAAGTAAATGCTAATAGAACTCAACTTGAAGCAGATCTCAGAATTGTAGCTTAACAACTGACTGATGCAGTTACAGCACAACATAAAGCCAAGAGTCACTCCAAGCAACTCCTTGGTTTATACCAATGGGCAGAAACAGGAACTTATAATCAAGATCCTCAACCATTTGCAGAATCTTCACAAATAGAAGTATTTTCAGATCCTAGAATCTATGATGGATCTCCATCAAAGTTTGAAGAATGGTGAACTAAAATCAAAGCATGAATTTATTGCAATCCTAGGCAATTCTTCATCTTAGTTCCAAGCACTCTTAAACCAGGACAATTCAATACAGAAGTTAACATCAAAGCATGTGCCTATGTAATCCTATCAAAATTAAAAGGATTCAAAGGATTACACTTTGCTGAAAACAAAATCACTAAACTTGTGGATCAAACTTCAGATCTTACAAGCTGGCAATGTCTTATAAGAAAGATTAAAGACACCTTCCAACCACAGTTGCAAAAAGACTGGGCAATTAGAGAGATCAGTCAATTCTGACAAGATCACCTCTCAACCAATGCATTTATATCAAAATGGCAAACTCTCTTCTTCCAATATGGTATTCCACCTCAATTTGGAGTTTGGTTGTTAGAAAACAATACAAGAAAGGATATCACAGAAGAGATGTTTTGAACCAAATAACAAAAACATATGGTTGAAGAAACAATTCACCAAGATATTGAAGCTTACTCTCTTCAAGATATAGAGGTCCCTCCTCTCTGAATCCCACCTAGAGCAATAGTAACCAATTGAGTATTATTGCACACTGACTCTGTCATCTTCCTATATTTCATATTTTATACTAAGAGATATACAGATACAGTAGTTCCACTAGACAAGTACTAATTCTTTGAGTTAATACAAAAAAAAAACCTCTTCACTCTAGCCATTCAACATATCTAATCAAGCCTCATCCAGTGCTACTGCCAGCACAGCATGCATCACTCAACAAGAATGGATAGCTGTTCTAACTGCATTACAAAATACTAGACAGTAACTCAACCAAGTAAATACTAAAAGAATCCAACTTGAAGCAGATTTCAGAACTACAGCACAATATGAAGCCAAGAACTGCTCAAAACAACTCCTTGGTCTACATAAATGGATAGAAACAGGGACTCATAATCAAGAATCTCAACCATTTGCCAGATCTTTAAAAATAGAAGTATTTTCAGACCTGGGAATCTATGATGGATTTCCATAAAAGTTTAAAAAATGGTGGACTAAAATAAAAGCATGGATAGATTGCAATCCTAAGCAATTCTCTATACAAGTTCCAAGTATCCTTGAACCAGGACAATTTAATACAGAAGTTAATATCAAGGCATATGTCTATACAATTCTATCAAGACTAAAAGAATTCAAAGGATCACACTTTGCTAAAAATAAAATTGCTAAACTTGTGGATCAAATCTTTGAACTCACAAGCTAGCAATGTCTTACAAAATAGAAGACACCTTCTGATCTCAGTTGCAAAAAGATTGGACAACTAGAAAAATCAATCAATTTAGACAAGATTGACTTTCCACCAATGCATTCATATCAAAATGGAAAACCTTCTTCTCCCAATCTGATATTCCAGATCAATTTAGAGTTTGGTTGTTAGAAAACAACACATAGAAGGATATTATAGAAGAGATGTTTTGAACCAAACAATGAAAAAACATGATCAAAGACATGGTTCAAGTTATTCAACAAATCAGTTATACAAACAAAAGTATCATCTCTTCTCCTCTTCAAGGAAATTTTCACCATATCAGTTCAGATGTAATGAATATGTCATAGATATAGATGTGTTAGAAATTGAAAAATGCTACAATTGCAAAGAAAAAGGACATTGGGCAGACAAATATTCAAAAGAATGTCATATTTTCCACAAAACAAAAAGACATTCATATCTTTGCAAGTTTCATCTAATAAACAGATCAAAGTTTGCAAAAAAACTTAGATCAAAAGGCAAGTCCAAAGGAAAGGACAAAAGATTCAAGAAATCTAAAAAAGTCCAAGCCTTAGATATAGATTCAGAATTGAGCTCTGAATTAGAAGAATTAGAATCTTCAGACTCTGAAGATGAAAACCTTCTTTATGTCATCAAAGGCATGAACTATGAAGGAATGAAGGCATTCTTTTTTAATATGAAAGATTCCAAACAAAAGAAAAAAGCCCCTCAGGCTTAAATCTTCAGAATGTTCAAGTCTGCAAAACCATTCCCAAACAAACTATACACATCCCTCTATCCTCAAAACTACCAATTGAAAAAACATTAGAAAATGCAAAAATCCCAATCCATGGATCTGAACATATCATAGATCTAGATCTCTACTCCTTTGAACCTAAAGATATTTTACCAGGACAGCAAGCTATCATTAATACTAATATCCAAGTAGCAATACCTTTAGATTCCTATGGAAGAATTACTCCTAGAAGTGGACTAGCAGTCAAATCTAGAATTCACACTGGTGGAAAAATCATGGTAATCTCATGGTTCTATTTATAAATCAAGGAATAGAAAAATTCAAGATAAACCCAGGTGATTGTATTACACAATTTATTGTAGAGAAAATTCATTCTCTTGAAATAGTCAAAGTAGCTGAGCTATCCATAATAAAAAGAACAGACAAAAAATTCAGATCCATAGGAATCAATTCATGCACATCCTTCTTAGAAGACCTCAAGATCAAATCCTTCTCAAAACAAGACATTATTATGCCTGTATGAATTGCTCCCCTCAGATTTCATCATCAATTTGTCAAAGCATCTGTACTACTAGACAATGGAGCCAATATTATATTTGTTAACTGAACATAGGCTTAGAAAATCCAATTACCCCTTAAACAGCTCCCAAAACCAATAAAAGTCTATAATGTAGATGAAACCCCAGGCTCTGTTGGAAACATTATCTATGCAGCAGAAATTCTTATAGACTATCAAGGATACTATGAAGATGTTATTTCTGAAGTCACTGACTTAGGAAAACACCAACTCATCCTTGGTTACACATGGCTTAAATGCCACAACTCAGAGATTGATTGGACAACTGGAACAGTCAAATTGTCAAGATGCCCAATAGATTGTAACATGTTGAACAATAAATCTGCATTCATATGTCAAATTGAATTAGAAGAATGAGACTCAATCCAACACATACATGCTCTCAAAAAGCAAGACACTTCCAATTCAAAGGAGACTTCAGTGAAAGAACTTGTTCCAAAAGAATATCATAAGTACCTCCATATCTTCTCAATGAAAGAATTAGAATGCATGCCCTTTAGAAAATCAGAGAACCATGCAATAGATCTCAAAGATTCTTTTGAACTAAAGAAAGGTTAGATTATTCCCCTCTCTCTTGATAAACAACAAGATGTCACAGATTTTATTGATGACCAATTGAAAAAAAGATATATCAGATCCAGTAAATCTCTATAAACATCACCAGTATTTTTTGTTCCATAGAAAAATGGACAAAAAAAAATGGTGCAAGATTACTATTACCTTAACAAACATACTGTCAAGAACAACTACCCCTTGCTGCTCATCTCCCAACTTATTGATAAGCTCAAAGGTACAAAGCTTTTCACAAAAATGGATTTACATTGGAGATACAACAATGTATGCATTAAAAAAGGCAATGAATGGAAAGCTGCTTTCACATGCCATAGAGAATTCTATAAACCACTTGTAATGTTCTTTGGACTCTGCAATTCCCCAGAAACATTTCAAAGCATAATAAATGAAATATTTGCAAACATGGGCATAATAGTTATTATCTATATGGATGATTTTATGATTTTTACAAAGACTAATGATACTAAAGAACATAATGAGACAGTTCTCCAAGTTCTCAAGCTCCTAAATGAGAATGACCTCTTCATCAAATCCAAAAAGTATACCTTTCAAATCAAAGAAGTTGATTTCTTGGAATGATCATAAATGAAAATGAAATTAAGATGGACAATATGAAAGTAAAAGCTATTCTTGAATGGTCAACATCTTCCTCTTTCAAAGCTGTCAGAAGCTTCCTAGGTTTAGCAAACTTCTACCAAAGATTTATTAATAGATACTCCAAACTTACAAGACCACTTATAGATCTGATCAAGAAAAATATACCATTTATTTGGACAACCTTGCAAGAATCAGCTTTCAATAAACTCAAACAAAGATTCACCATGGCTCCAATTCTTGCATATCCTAATATAGATATACAATTTTGCCTAGAAACAGATGCTTCAAACTATACATCAGGTGCAGTGCTTTCTATCCAAATAAATGACAAATAATATCCAGTCACATACTCCTCATACTTCTTTAATCCTACAGAATGCAATTATCCTGTAGTAGATAAAGAGATGCTTAGTGTCATCAGAGCATTGAAACAATGGCAACATTATCTTGAAGGAGCACACCAAGAATTTAAAATCTGGAATGATTATATAAACCTCCAATGGTTTATGCAACATCAGAATCTAAACTGAAGACAAGCATGATGGGTCCAATATCTATCAAAATTCAATTTCAAATGGGTCCACAAGGCAGGAACTCAAATGGTAACAGCAGACACTTTATCCAGAAGAGAAGACCATATCAACAGAATAGATCAAAACAATTAGGAAATCCAAATTATTTCCAACTCCATAATAAAATCAATTCAAATCAATACAGATAATGCATTTATCTTAGAAAAAGTCACAAAAATAGAAGAACCCTATTATAACAATAACAAGCTTGTCATATCAGATGATTATGACCTCAAAATGGAAATTCTCAGATTACATCACAATACCCTAATTGTAGGACATCCAGGATATAACAAAACAGTAGAATTGATCTAATGATCATATACATGATTATATCTCTCCACATTTGTGAAAGATTATATCTCTTACTGCAATTGTTGTACATAATTCAAGAACTCAAACCTTACAACACCAGGAAAACTTCAACCACTTCCAATATCTAATGGATCTTGGCAAGACATCTCTGCCAATTTCATCACAGATCTACCAGAATCCAATGGATATAACTCTATCTTGGCCATTGTTAACAGATTTTCAAAGGAAACAGAATTCATGCCATACAATAAAACAATCATAGCACTCAAAATAGGAAAAATTTATCTGACACATATCTGGAAAATTCATGGCCTTCTGAACAATAATCTTGGATCATAGATCACAATTCACATCACATATCATAAAAGATTTGTGCAAAAAGCTAGAAATCACACCAAAACTTTCCATAGCCTTTTACCCTCAAACAGATGGATAAACTGAATGCATGAATCACAACCTTCAATAATATTTTCATATCTTCATGTTAGAAAAACAACACAAATGGATTAAATGGTTATCAATCACACAATTCTCATATAACTCAAAAATGCAAACTTCTATACAAAAGGCACCTTTTGATGTCACATGTTCCTATACTTTGCAACTTGAATTTAAACAATATTAGTCCAAAGCACATGCTGTTGATGACTTATTGACAAAATCAAAGACACAGTCAAACAAATCAAATAAAACTTGGTGATAGCATAAATTTGAATAAAAGTTCAAGCAGACAAATACTGTGTTACAAATGCTACATATCTCCCTTATTTTATTTCCACTTCCTACTGGATTATCTCCACTGTCTGGAGATATAGTAACAGATTCCCTGAATATCTTGACTTGGGTTAATGCTTACTTTAGCATTCCTGCCTATTGTTTTATCAGCAAATAATTGATATTGTCCTTAGAGTCAACTAAGATCCAAATAGTAAGTTGGCTGTTTCATTAGGACAAGACTTACCCTATCTCCACCTCTGCCCAACCCTATCCTTTATTTCTATCCCTCTTAGTCCTAATCTTCATTAGAATAAGACTTACCCTTCATCACCTTTGCTATATATCTCTCAGTTATAGACTTATCCTTCATCAGAACCAAGTATCAAACTCTATTGACAACACTTTATCATCAACATCCACTCTATCCTAACCACCAAAGTTAGCCACCAGTTAGTACACTTGGTGTAGGTCATAAAACAAGACTAACACTTACTGATATAAGTGTCCATCCTCTTACAAGTCATATTCAGTGCCTCATATATCAGGAATATTGGACAAGAAGTTCCAGTTGCAGTTTTGAAGCAGAAAGATATTCTGCTCACTTGATATTGATCAGTTGCACATAGCTATTAGGGAATAGCTGATATCAGCATAGAATAAACCAAGATTACCAGCTGAGCAAAGAACTCTGCTAGATTATACAAAAATACAACAAAGTCAAGTCTCACTCCTCACTCTTTCCATCTATTGATCCAAACAACATTAAACCTAAAGACTACAAGCAATAGTTAGCTCAACCACTACCACCACAAAATCAAAACTGGCCAAACTGGTATAGCCACTCACCAGCATATACCACTCCTCAAAGGTCATCTATCTCCTTGAGTAAATCAGTAGATTGGTATCCTGTGAAAATAGCACCATGCTCCATATCACAACCACCTTCCATTTGCATCCAACTTCTTCTCTTCAGCTGTATGTTATCTAGCTATTGTTCATGTGCCCCAATCCCTCATTTACTCCACCACAGCTCAGATACCACCACTATTGGTTCTGATATCCAAAAACTTTTGCATGAGGTACAGGTCAATGCAGATATTGATTGTATTATTCAAGAAAGAATTAAACTGGGCTTACAATAGCTCATAGCTGAAGAATATAGATAGCAATAGCCAGATTGTACTTAGACACCAATCCAACACCACCTCCACCAAGTACCAATAGGGAAAGATATTTCCATCCTCACTCTTCTATTGATTATACTTGGATTCATTCTTACAACCCTGGTGTTAACTTTGGCCCTTGTATCTCTACACTTTGCCCTCACCTCTTCCTTGACTTACCTTACCATTACCATTACAATTATGATAGACACTAGATCTATCATAGTTGAACTTAGAGCCCCTTCCTCCTATAACAATAGAACACTACTTACCTGCCAAGCAGCAAGCAGCAATTTAAGAGAATACTTTCAAGCTCCTTAGCATCTCCTCCAACAACCTCACTCTATTTCTAGGCAAAGACAACACAAGTTACTTGAAGCTTATACTAAAAGAGTCCAACAGATTAGAGCTCAAGTAGCACAAGTCTGAATCAATCTCACTTTCAGACCATCTTCAACAGAAGAAACCTTTCATGAAGACAAATGAATTACATATTTGCACTTTTCATTCTTACTCTCACAATACTCTTTTGCTTTACAGCAATTATCATCTCAAAAATCTTCAAGAATGGAAACCAGTCTATTTCCATTTGCTTTTCTTTCAAGGCCCCCAACCACACTTATAGATTCACAATAGAATTGCCAGTATCTGTTGAACTCAATATTGCTAACAACTTGTGGAATAATAATGATAATAACAATTGGTAATTGATGAATTCATTACTTATTATAGCCATCTTCTCCATTATCATTATCCTTGTTTTACTATTAACCACCTACACTCAATATTTTCATCAAGAAAATCAAGATCTAGAAGCCTATCCCTTTCAAAACATAGAAATTCCACCTTTTCAAAGCCCATCCAGAGCAGTAGTGACCAATTGGCCATCACTGCATACCAACTCTATAATGCTATTATATCTCATGATATATACCAAAAAATGTATGCAAACACAGTAGTCCAACTAGCAACAAACCACCAATCTCCAACATGTCTAATCCAATATTATCTGAAACTACTGCCTTGTCAGCATGCATTACTCAACAAGAATGGATAGCCATTTTAAATGCCCTTCAAAATACTGAGCAACAACTCATTTAGATAAATGCCAAAAGAATCCACTTGGAAGTCAGTCTTAGAACAGCAGCTCCATAACTCAATGATGATATGACTAAGCAACAAGAAGCAGAAAATTGCTTCAAATAACTTCTTGGATTTCACCAATGGGCAAATACAACATCCTATGGACAAGAGCCACTTCAACCATTCATAGAATCATTGAAAGTAGAAGTATTTTTAGACTCTAGAAACTATAATGGATCTCCATCAAAGTTTGAAGAATGGTGGATCAAAATCCAAGCATGAATTGATTGTAATCCAAAACAATTCACCAACTTGACCCCAAGTATGACAAAACCAGGAACATTCATTACAGAAGTAAATATTAAAGCATGTACTTATGCAATCCTATCAAGACTAAAAGGATTTAAAGGTTTATATTTTGTAAAAGTCAAAATCACCAAGCTCATAGATGGAACCACTGAATTTACAAGTTGGTGACACATAACAAGAAAGATTGAAGAAACCTTCTGACCACAGCTACAAAAGGACTAGGAAACCAGAGAAATCAGCCAATACAAGCAAAATTGCCTCTCAACAGATACATTCATATCAAAATGGCAAATTATCTTTTACTAGTCTTATATATCCAAACAATTTGGAATTTGATTACTCAAAAGAATATAAGAAAGGACATCATAGAAGAGATGTTCTGAACCAAACAGCAGAAACACTCTGTTGATGAAACCATCCAAACAATTTAGCAATTAGCTAAATAAAAGAAGAGTACCATCTCTTCTCTCAACCAAAGAAAAAATTTTTATATCAATCCAGACATGACAAATATACCATGGATGTAGATGTGTTAGAAATTGCAAAATGCTACAATTGCAAAGAAGAAGGTCACTGAGCAGACAAATGCTCAAAAAAATATCATATATGCCATAAAATAGGACAACACTCTCATCTTTGCAAATTTCACCCAATAAACAAATCCAAGTTTGCTAAAGAACTCACATCAAAAGGTAAGTCAAAAGATAAGAACACAAGATTTAAGAAATCCAGAAAATTTTGAGCTTTAGACATGGATTCAGATTCTGACTTTGAATCAGAAAATGAAGACCTTCCTTGTGCCATTAGAGGCATGAACTATGAAGAAATAAAGGCATTCTTCTTCAATATAAAAGACTCTGAATACAAAAGAAAAGCCTCCTAGACTTAAACCCTCAAGATGTTCAAGTTTGTAAAACAAATCCTAAACCAAATATGCAAACCCTTTCACCTATGAAATTACCAATTCAAAAAACATCAAAAAATGCAAAAATTCCAATCCATAAATCAGAACATACCACAGGACTGGACCTCTATTCCTCAAAATCTAAAGAAATTCCACTAGGACAGCAATTTGTCATTAATACCAATATCCAAATGGCAATACCCTTAGATGCCTACAGAAAAATTGCCCCTAGAAAAAATCCACTTATTCCTTAAACAGCTTCTAAAACTGATAAAAATCTATAATGTAGACAGAATACCAAATTCTGCTGGAAACATAACCCACACAGCAAAAATCCTTATAGACTATCAAGGACATTGTGAGTGTGTTATTGCTGAAGTCACTGACTTAGAAAAACACCAACTCATCCTTGGTTATACAGGGTTCCAATACCACAACCCAGAAATTGATTGGACAACCAGAACAGTTAAACTATCAAGATGTCCAATAGACTATACTATGTTGAAAGACAAATCTATATTTGTATGACAAGCACAATCTGAAGAATAAGATTCAATTCAACATATCCAAACACTCAAAAAGGAAGATCCTCCTAAATCAAAGGAAATTCCAATAGAAGAAATGGTACCACAAGAATACCATCAGTATCTTCACATGTTCTCAAAGAAATAATTAAAATGCATATCCCTTAGAAAACCATGGGATCATGCCATAGATCTTAAAGATTCTTTTGAACAAAAGAAAGGTCAAATTATCCTGTGTTTTCCAGATGAACAACAAGAAGTAACCAACTTCATCAACAACCAGTTACAAAAAGAATATATCAAATCAAGCAAATCTTTGCAAACATCACCAATTTTCTTTGTCCCAAAGAAAGACAAACAAAAAAGAATGGTGCAAGATTACTGATATTTCAATGAACACACCATCAAAAACAACTATCCATTACCACTCATCTCTCAACTTGTTGATAAGCTTAAAGGTGCAAAGCTTTTCACAAAAATGAATTTATGTTGGGGATATAACAATATACATATCAAAGAAGGTGACAAATGGAAAGCCACTTTCACATGCCACAGAGGATCCTACAAATACCTTGTAATGTTCTTTGGACTCTGCAATTCCCCAGCAACCTTCCAAATTATGATGAATGATATATTTGCAGAAATAAGTACAACAATTGTCATCTACATGGATGATCTCATGATCTTTACAAAGACCAACAACTTAAAGGAACATGAAAACATAGTTCTTCAAGTTCTCAAACTCCTAGATGAGAACAACCCCTTTGTCAAACCTGAAAAGTGTATCTTTCAAACCAAAGAAGTCAAATTTCTTGGAATAATTGTAAATGAAAATGAAATTAAGATGGATAACACAAAAGTGAAAGCTATCCTTGAATGGCCAACACCTCACTCTGTTAAAGCCATTAGAAGCTTCCTCAGATTAGCAAATTTCTACTAAAGATTCATCAACAGATATTCCAAACTCACAAAACCTCTTATAGATCTAACCAAGAAAGACACTCAATTTATTTGGACTCAATCACAAGAATTGGCCTTCAATGAACTCAAGCAAACATTCACCACAGCACCAATCCTCACATATCTGGATATAAATGCACAATTTCATCTTGAAATAGATTCCTTAGACTTTGCATCAGATACAGTCTTATCTATCCAAATAAATGACAAATGGCATCCAGTTGCATTCTTCTTCTACTTCTTTAACCTTGCAGAATGCAACTATCCAATAGCAGATAAGAAAATGCTCAGCATCATCAAAGCATTGGAGCAATGGTGATATTACTTCAAAGGAGCATATCAAGAATTTGAAATATGGAATGATCATGCAAACCTCCAATAATTCATGAAATATCAAAATATAAACTGAAGACAAGCATAATGGGTTCATAAAGCAGGCACTCAAATGATAAAAGCAGATACTTTGTCCAGATGAGAAGACCATATTGACAAAATAGACCAAGACAATCAAGGAATCTAGTTCATTCCTGACTCCATAATCAAAACAGTTCAAATAACAACAGATAATACTTTTATCTTAAAAGAAGTCTCTAAAACAGAAGAACCATGTTATAACAATCACAAACTCATCATACCAGACAACTATGAACTAAAACTAGAAATTCTCCAACTATACCATAATATACCCATTTCAGGACATCCAGGTTATGACAAAATGCTAGAATTGATTCAACAGGATTTAAACCTTGTAACTCCAGGAAAACTTCAACCACTCCCAATTTCCAATGGACCATGGCAAGATATCTCAGCAGATTTCATCACAGATTTGCCAAAATCCAATGGATATGATTCCATTTTGATCATAATTGACAGATTTTCAAAAGAAACAGAATTCATGCCATGCCATAAAACCATAACAGCCCTTGAGACAGCAAAACTCTATCTCACTCACATTTGGCAAATCTATGGCCTTTCCTGAACTATAATCTCAGATTGTGGACCACAATTTGCATCATATGTCATAAAATATTTGTACAAAAGGCCAGGAATCATACAAAAACTTTCCATATCCTTTTATCCACAAACAGATAGACAAACTGAATGAATAAATTGTGATCTTCAACAATACCTTCACCTCTTTACATTAGAGAAGCAACATAAATGGGTTGAATGGTTATCAATTGTGTAATTCTCTTACAACTCAAAAAAGCAAACCTTTACACAAAAAGTACCTTTTGATGTCACATGTTTCTATACACCTTGACTTGGATTCAAAAAACATCAGTCAAAGACTCCAGCCACTGATGATTTTGTCAAAAAGATCAAAGAAACAATCAAACAAGTCAAAGAAAATTTGTTGAAAGCACATTCATACATGAAAGCCCAAGCAGACAAACATCACTCAATAGCACCACAATATACTATTGGAAACAAAGTCTGGCTTTCAATGGAAAACTTGAAACTACCTCATGCTTCATAAAAATTAATGGAACAATGGATTGGACCATATGACATCATTGATACAAAAAGGACCAATGTCTATAAACTTTATCTTCCAACATCAATGAAGATCCATCCAGTTGTAAATGTGTCATGCATTAAACCATACAAAGAACACCTTATAGGCCAATCCACATTCAAACCTGGACCAATTCTAATTATAGAAAATCATGAAAAACAATATGAAGTTGAATTTATTATTGATTCAAGATTCAAGAACAGATGTCTTGAATATCTTGTCCACTGAAAAGGTTACAAAGAAGATGAACACACATGGGAACCAGCTACTAACCTCAAAAATACACCTGAAGCAGTTGCATTATTCCACAAATCACAATCAAGTGCACCTCAAAAACTTTGTATGACCAAAGCATAATCCTTTGACATCTTCTACCATTGTGGAAAACCAATACCTGAATGGTTGATACTTCCTTTCAATCAACTGAAAGTCAATCTTTAAGAAGGGGATTGTATTATAAACACTATATATCTCCTCTATTTTATTCCCACTTCCTATTGGATTATTCCCACTGTCTAGAGATATAGTGATGGATTCCCTGAATACCTTGACTCAGGTTAATGCTTACTTCAGCATCCTTGCCTATTGTCTTATCAGCAAATGATTGATATTGCCCTTGGAGTTGACTAAGATCCAAGTAGTAAGTTGGCCATGTCACATTATTCAATGGCACCACAGTATGCTATTGGTGATAAAGTCTGGCTTTCAATCAAAAATCTAAAGCTATCTTGTGCATCACACAAATTAACAGAATGATAGATTGGATTCTATAACATCATTGACACCAAAGAAACCAATGTCTACAAACTTTGCCTTCCTTCATCAATGAAAATTCACCCAGTTGTCAATGTATCATGCATCAAACCATACAAAAAATGCCTAAACAGTCAACTTATATTCAAACTGGAACTAGTTCTGGTCATAAAAGATTATGAAGAACAATATGAAGTTGAATACATTGTTGATTCAAGATTTAAAGGCAAACATCTTGAATATCTTGTTCATTGGAAAGGATATGAATATAATGAATACACATGGGAACCAGCTGCTAATCTCAAAGATGCACCAGATGCAGTAGTCAAATTCCACAAAACACAACCAAGTGCACCTCAATAACTTTGACTGACCAAAGTACAATTCTTGAACATCTTCTACCATTGTGGAAAACCAATCCCTAAATGATTGATACTTTCTTTCAATCACCTGGAAGTCAATTTTTAAGGAGATAGTGTTATAAACACTATATATCTCTCTTATTTTATCTCTATTTTTCCATTATTTTTTCTCTTATACTTTTTTTTATTCTCTTTGACTCAAGTTTCTATAGGTCACATGACTTACACAGCCACATTACATGAAAAGTCACATGATGAACATATCCAGACCCATAACATCACCCATAACATCATGGTCCAGATCCATCAACATAGTCAACAATCTAAACTCTTATCTCTTATCACTTATCTATGACATCATATCCTCAATCCTAGTACAACCCTTATTGCAAGATAGTGACTCGTCAAAGCACAGCACTAACTAATTGCTCAGTCAGCAACCCACAGCCCTGCTTTGTCAAGACAATAGCACAAGTCATTTTTATTTTGTACTATATGCAAAGGTTAGGTTAGTTATCTCTGATCAATAGAATATGATCCAGTTATCTATTACCTATCCTAATATACTTTTAAGCTCCACTTCAGAGTTCTAATTGAATAGTATATAAGGCAGCCAAATTGAAGATGTCCCTCCTAGTCTTGTTCCTCTTGAAATTTCCTCCACTTTCTATTGGGTAATCTCTACTATCTGGAGATATAATAGTAGATTCCCTGGACATCTGGGCTCAGATTAATGCTTACTTCAGCATCTCCTGCCTACTATCCTATTCAATATTCAACTAATATTGCCTTTGAAGTCTAGCAAAATCCAAATAGTAAGTTGGCTGTTTCATTGTAATATAGTTAGAATATCTATTCATTCTTGTTAAGTGATGTGTGCTGTGCCAGCAGTGGCACCAGGTGAGGCTGGATTAGATATATTGAATGATTAGAGTAAAGACTTTTTTTTGTATTAACTCAAAGACCTAGTACTTGTCTAGTGGAACTACTGTGTTTGTATATCTCTCTTGATATAAACTATGGAGTATAGGAAGATGACAGAGTTAGTGTACAATGATGTCCAATTGGTCACTATTGCTCTAGGTGGGATTTGGAGAGGAGAGATCTCTATGTCTTAAAGAGAGTAAGCTTTAATATCTTGAATTTCTTGATGGAAATGCTGAATGCATGTGATGAGAGAAGTGATAAAGAAAATGATGATAATGATGAGAACAATGATTAGAATGGTATTTATCAATCACCAATTATTGTTGTTGTTGTTCCATGAATTGTTAGCAATGTTGAGGTCAATAGATATTGGTGATTTGATGGTAAATCTATATGTATGATTAGAGACTTTGAATAAAAAGCAAATGAAGATGGATTGGTTTCTATTCTTGAAGATGGTAGAGACAATGATTGCTATAAAGCAAAAAATAATTGTAAGAGCTATAATAAGGAGTGTGAATGTGAAATTCATTCATCTTTATATAGACTTTTTTTTTATGGTCTCAGAGTGAGATTAATTTCTACTTGTACTATACAAGCTCTAATATGTTGGGCTCTTTTAGCATAGACTTCAAGAATTTCTCTTTGTCTTTTCCTTGATATAGGATGAAGATATTGTAGTAGTTGTTGAGGGGTCTAAAAGTACTCTTTTAGGTTCTCAACTATATTTTGGTGGGTAAATAGGATTCTATTTTGATAGAGGGGAGGAGCTCTAAATTCAACTATGATGGCTCTAGTGTCTATTATAGTTGTGATAATAATAGTAAGATAGTTGAAGAAGATAAAGATCTAGAGTAGTAATACAAGAACCAAAGTTGATGCTGGGGTTATAAGAATGAATTCAAGTATGGTTAGTAGAAAAATAAGAATAGGAAAGTCTCTCTCTATTTGGTACTTGGTAAAGTTGGTATCATTACAGTGGTGAATTATAATCTGGCTATATCTATTTATACTTAGCAGCAGTGAGCTGTTGTATACCCAGCTGTATTCCTTCTTGAATAATATTATTGATGTCTGCATTAATCTGTATCTCATACAAAAGTTTGCAGATATCAGTGAAATGGCCCACTTACTATTTGGATCTTAATCAACTCCAAGGGCAATATTAGTCATTCACTGATAAGACAATAGGCAGGGATGCTAAAGTAAGCATTAACCTGAGTCAAGATGTCTAGGGAATTCATCACTATATCTCTGGACAGTGGGAATAATCCAGCAGAAAGTGGAAGGAACTTCAAGAAGAACAAGACTGGGAAGGACACCTCCAGTTTGGCCACCTTATATACTATTCAATTAGAACTCCAAAGTAGAGCTTGAATTACATGAGAATAGGTAAATAGATAACTGGATCATATTCTATTGATCAGAGATAACTAATCTAACCCTTGCATATAATGCATGATAAGAGTATCTTATGCCATTGGCTTGACAAAGCAAGGCTATGTTGCTGACTGAGCAGCTAACTGAGTGATGAGTTAGTGCTGTGCTTCAATAAGTCATTATTTTAAGATAAGAGCTATCCCTTGGTTGAGGATATGATGTCATAGATAAGCAATAAGAGATAAGAGTCTAGGTTGTTGGCTGTATTTATGGGTCTAGACTATGATGTCAGTGATGATGTCATGGGTCTGGATGTTTATCATGTGATCTGTAGAGACTTGAGTTGAAATAAATGAAGAGAGGAGTAAGGGAAAAATAGTGAGAAAATAGAAATAAAATAAAAGAGATATATAGTATTCATAACACAATCCCCTTCTTAAAGATTGACTTCCAGATGATTGAAAGGAAGTATTGACCTTTCAGATATTGATTTCCACAATGGTAGAAGATGTCAAAGAATTGTGCTTCAGTTATTCAAAGTTTTTGAGATACACTTGATTGTGATCTATGAAACAGTGCAACTGCTTCAGGTGCATCTTTGAGGTTGGCAGGTGGTTCCCATGTGTGTTTATCTTCTTCATAACCTTTCCAATGGACAAGACATTCAAGATGTCTGTTTTAAATCTTGAATCTACAATGAATTTGACTTCATATTGTTCTTCATGATCCTCAGTAACCAGAATTGGTCCAGATTTGAATGTAGGTTGGCCTGCAAGGTGTTCTTTGTATGGTTTTATGTGTAATACATTTACAACTGGATGTATTTTCATTGATGATGGAAGACAGAGTTTATAGGCATTGGTTCCTTTTGTGTCAATGATGTCATATAATCCAACTCATCATTCCATTAATTTTTGTGAAGCACAGGGCAGTTTTAGGTTTTCCATTAAAAGCCAGACTTTGTTGCCAATAGTGTACTATGGTGCTATTAAGCAATATTTATCTGCTTGAGCTTTTATGTGTGTCTATGCTTTCAACAAATTATTCTTGACTTGTTCAACTGTTTCTTTAATATTTTTGACAAAATTGTCAGTGGCTGGAGTCTTTGACTGATGTTGTTTGAATTCAAGTTGAGGTGTGTAGGAATGTGTGACATTAAAAGATGCCTTTTGTGTCAAGATCTGCCTTTTTGAATTATAAGAGAATTGCACAATTGGTAATCATTTAATTCATTTGTGTTGTTTTTCTGATGTGAAGAGGCAAAGGTATTGTTAAAGGTTGCAATTCATTTGTTTAGTTTGTCCATCTATTTGTGGATGAAAGGCTGTGGAAATTTTTTGTGTGATTTCTAGCCTTTTGTATAAATCTTTTATGACACACAATATGAATTGTGGTCCACAATCTGAGAATATGGTTCAGGGAAGGCCATGGATTTTCCAAATGTAATTGAGATAGAGTTTTGCTGTCTCAAAAGCTATTATAGTTTTGTGGCATGGCATGAATTCTATTTCTTTTGAAAATCTGTCAACTATGACCAAGATGAAATTGTATCTATTGGATTTTGGCAAATTAGTGATGAAATCTACTGAGATGTCTTGCCATAGTCCATCAGGGATTAGAAGTGATTGAAGTTTTCCTAGGGTTGTAAGGTTTGAGTCCTTGAATCATATGCAACATAGTCTTTCACAAATGTTGGTAGTTGTGGCCATGTATATGATTGTTGGATTAATTCTAGTGTTTTGTCATAACCTGGGTGTCTTGTGATGGATATATCATGGTGTAATTGGAGGATTTCCAGTTTTAGTTCATAATCACCTGATATAATGGGTTTGTGGTTGTCATAACATGGTTTCTTTATTTTTAAAACTTCTTTTAAAATAAAAGTATTGTCCATGGTTATTTAAACTGTCTTGATCATGGATTCAGAAATAGGTTGGATTCCTTGATTGTCTTGATCTATTCCATTGGCATGGTCTTTTTGTCTAGATAAAGCATCTGCTTTTACCATTTAAGTATCTGCTTTATGGACTCATTTGAAATTGAATCTTGATAGGTATTGAACCCATTGTGCTTGTCTTTGATTTAGATTTTGATGTTTCATAAACCATTGAAGGTTTGTGTGATCATTTCATATTTCAAATTCTTAATATGCTTCTTTAAGGTAGTATTTCCATTATTCTAGTGCTTTGATGATACTGAGCATTTCCTTATCTGCTATAGGATAGTTGCATTTTGCAGGATTAAAGGAGTAGGAGGAGAAAGCAACTGGATGCCATGTATTATTCACTTGGATAGATAAGACTGTATCTGATGCAAAGTTGAAAGCATCTGTTTTGAGGCAAAACTGTGTGTCTATATTTGAATATGTGAGAATTGGTGCCATGGTGAATCTTTGTTTAAATTCATTAAAAGCTAATTATTGTGCTTATGTCCAAATAAATGAAGTGTCTTTCTTGGTTAAATTTATGAGAGGTCTTGCAAATTTGGAATATCTGTTAATAAATCTTCAGTAGAAGTTTGCTAATCCAAGGAAGCTTTTAATAGCTTTGACAGAAGAAGGTGTTGGCCATTCAAGGATAGCTTTCACTTTCATGTTATCCATCTTGATTCCATTTTTATTTATGATCATTTCAAGGAATTTAATTTCTTTGGTTTGAAAGATGTACTTTTTAGATTTGATGAAGAGGTCATTTTTATCTAAAAGTTTGAGAACTTGTAGAACTATATTGTCATGTTCTTTCATGTCATTGGTCTTTATAAAGATTATGAGATCATCCATGTAGATGACAATTGTTGTGTTCATTTCTATGAATATATTATTCATCATTATCTGAAATATTGCTGAAGAATTGCAGAGTCTAAAGAACATTACAAGGGGTTCATAGGATCTTTTGTGACATGTGAAAGCAGCTTTCCATTTATTGCCTTCTTTGATACATATATTGTTGTATCCCCAATATAGATCCATTTTTGTGAAAAGCTTTGCATCTTTAGGCTTATTGACAAGTTGGAAGATGAGTGATAATGGATAGTTGTTTTTGATGGTGTATTCATTGAGATATTAGTAATCTTGCACCATTATTTTTTGTCTGTCTTTCTTTGGAATAAAGAAAACTGGTGGTATTTGTGGTGATTTGCTTGGTTTGATATATTCTTTTTATAATTGGTCATCAATAAAGTTAGTTACTTCTTGTTGTTCATTAGGAGAAAGTAGGATAATTTGACCTTTCTTTAGTTCAAAAGAATCTTTAAAATCTATAACATGATTCCAAGATTTTCTAAAAGACATGTATTCTGTTTTTTTTAGAGAACATGTAAAGGTACTGATGATATTCTTGTGGTATCATTTCTTCTATTGGGGTCTCTTTTGGTTTGGAAGGACTTTCTCTTTTGAGTATTTGAATGTGTCAAATTGAATCTTGTTCTTCTGATTCTATTTGACACATAAATGCAGATTTATCTTTTAGCACCATGCAATCTATTAGGCATCTGGATAATTTGACTGTTCCAGTCATCCAATCAGTTTCTGAGTTATGGTATTTAAGCCATGTATAACCAAGAATGAGTTGGTGTTTTCCTAAGTTGGTGACTTTGGCAATAACACATTCACAGTGTCCTTGATAGTCTATAAGGATTTCTGCTACATGGGTTATGTTTCCAGCAGAATTTGATGTTCTGTCTATGTTGTAGACTTTTATTGGTTTTGGAAGCTGTTTAAGGGATAACTGAATTTTCTTAGCCTATATTTGATCAATGAACATGATATTGGCTCCACTGTCTAGTAAGGCTTGTGCCTTTACAAATCAATGGTGAAATATGAGAGGGGCCATTCAGATAGGCATGATGATGTCTTGTTTTGAGAAGGATCTTATTTTGAGATCTTCTATGGATGAAGTGCATAAGTTGATTTTTGTGGATCTAAATTTGTTATCTGCTCTTTTTGTCAATGGTAGCTCTACTACTTTGATTACTTCAAAAGAATGGATTCTTTTGATAATAAATTGTGTGATTCAATCACCTGGATTTACCTTGAATATTTCTATTCCTTGATTGATCAACAGAACTATGAGATTTTCTCAGTAATTAGAGTCTATAACTCCTACACTGATATGGATTCTAGATTTGATGGCTAAACCACTTCTAGGGATGATTCTTCCATAAGCATCTAAAGGTATTACCACTTGGATATTTGTATTGATGACAAATTGTTGTCCTGATGGGATCTCTTTAAATTTAGAGAAATAAAGATCTAGTCCTATAACATGTTCTGATCTATGGATTGGGGTTTTTGCATTTTTTGATGTTTTTCAAATTGATAATTTCATTAGTGGAAGGGTTTGCATATTTTGTTTGGAACTTGTTTTACAAACTTGAATATCCTGAGGGGCTTTTCTCTTGTGTTTAGAATCTTTCATATTGAAGAAAAATGCCTTCATTTTTTCATAATTCATGCCTCTAACAGCACAAGAAAGGTCTTTATCTTCTGAATGTAAAGATTCAGAGTTTTTTGATTTAGAGTCAGAGTCAGAATCTGTGTCTAGGACTTGAACTTTTCTTGATTTCTTAAATCTTGTATTCTTGCCTTTTAATTTACCTTTTGATCTGAGTTCTTAAACAAACTTGAATCTATTCATTGGATGAAACTTGCAAAAGTGAGAGTGTCATTCTATTTTATGGCATATATGACATTCTTTTGAGCATTTGTCTGTCTAATGGCCTTCTTCTTTGCAATTGTAGCATTTTGTGATTTCCAATGTATCTATATCCATAGTATATTCATCACATCTGGATTGATATGAAGAAAATTTCTTTGGTTGAGAAAAGAGATGGTACTCTTCTTTTATTCAGCTAATTTTCTGAATCATTTGGATGGTTTTGTTAATGGTATTCTTCCATTGTTTAGTTCAGAACATCTCTTCTATGATGTCCTTTCTTGTATTGTTTTCAAATAATCAAATTCCAAATTATTCAAGTATGTGGAACTGGTGGAAGAGAATTTGCCATTTTAATATGAACATGTTTGTTGAAAGGCAATCTTGCTTGAATTGGCTAATCTCTCTGGTTTTCCAGTCTTTTTGTAACTGTGGTCAGAAGGTTTCTTCAATTTTTCTTATTATGCATTGCCAGCTTGTAAGTTCAATGATTCCATCTATGAGTTTGGCAATTTTGACTTTTTCAAAATATGATCCTTTGAATCCTTTTAGTCTTGATAGGATGACATAGGCACATGCTTTGACATTTACTTCAATAATGAAGGTTCCTGGTTCTACCATACTTAGGATTGAGTTGGTGAACTATTTTGGATTACAATCAATCCATGCTTGGATTTTGATCCACCATTCTTCAAACTTTGATGGGAATTCATCATAGTCTCCAGGGTCTGAAAATACTTCTACTTTTAATAATCCTGTGAATGGTTGAGGTAGTTCTTGATTATGGGGTGTTGTATTTGCCTATTGGTGAAGTCTGAGAAGTTGTTTGGAGTGATTTTCTGCTTCTTGTTGCTTAGTCATAGCATCATTGAGTTGTTGAGCTGCTGTTCTAAGGTTGGCTTCTAAGTGGATTCTTTTTATATTTACCTGAGTGAGTTGTTGCTCAGTATTTTGGAGAGCATTTAGAATGGCTATTTATTCTTGTTGGGTAATATGCACTGATGGGGCAGCAGTTCTGGGTGAGGCTAGGTTAGACATGTTGAAAAGATTTTAAGAGCAGTTTATTTTTACTAAACTACTGTATCTGTATATATCTCTTGATGTATACCATGGAATATAATAACATTATAGAGTTAGTGTATAGTAATGGCCAATTGGTCACTACTGCTCTAGGTGAGATTTGAAGAGGTAGAATTTCTATATCTTGAAGGGGGTATTCTTTTAAGTCCTGATTTTCTTGATGAAAATGTTAGATACATATAATTAATGATGCAACAAGAATAATGGTAATAAGGAGAATGGCTATGATGAGTAATGAGTTAATCAATTACCAATCATTGTTATCATTTTTATTTCATGAGTTATCAGCAATGTTGAGTTCAATAGGTATTGGTGATTCTATTGTAAATCTATAGGTGTGATTGGGGGCTTTGAAGGAGAAATAAATGGAAACAGATTGATTTCCATTCTTGGGGATTGTTGAAATAATAATTGCTATAAAAGAAAAGAGTATTGCAATGACAAGAATAAGAAGTGCAAGTATACAGTTCATTTATCTTTGTGAAGTGTTTCTTCTTTTAAAAATTTTTCTATAGATAAAGGTCTAGGAGTAAGATTGATTCCTACTTGTGCTGCTTAAGCTCTGATCTATTGGACTTTTTCAGCATAAACTTTAAGTAACTCCTGTTGTCTTTGCCTAGAAATGGCATGAATTTGAGGAGAGAGATGTTGAGGAGCTTGAAAGTATTCTCTCAAGTTATTGCTTGCTTCTTGGCAAATAAAAGGTGTTCTATTGTGATAGGGAGGGGGAGCTCTAAGTTCAACTATGATAGATCTAGTGTCTATCATAGTTGTAACAGTAATAGTGAGATATGTTAAGGAGAAGATGAGGGCAAAGTATAGAGATATAAGGGCCAAAGTTAATACTAGGGTTGTATGGACAAATCCAAGTACAATCAATAGGAGGGTGAGAACAGGAATGTCTTTCTCTATTTGGTACTCAGTAGGAGTGGTGTCTGATTGATGTCTGATCACAATTTGGCTATTAATATCTGTGTTCTTCAGCTGCAAGCTGTTGTAAGCCCAGTTCAATTCCTTCTCTAATAATATGGTCAACATTTGCATTGATCTGTATCTCATGCAAAAGTTTATGGATACCAGAATCAACAGCAGTGGTGTCTGATCCATGGTAGAGGAAATAGAGGATTGGAACACACAAGTGATAGTTTAATGACACACAGCTAGAGGATAAAAGTTGGATGTATATGAAGAATGATTGTGATATAGGGTATGGAGCTATTCTCATAGGATATCAATTTAATGGTTCACTCAAAGAGGTGAGCAATTTCTGGGAAGTAAAGTATGCTGGCAAATAACTATACCAATCTGGCCAGTCTTGATCTTGTGATGATATTGAGTGAGCTAGTTGCTGCTCATAGTCTTCTAATTTAATGTCATTGGGATCAATGGATGGAGAGGGTGAGGAGCAAGGCTTAACTCTATTGGATTCTTCTATTATCTGGTGGAGTTCTTCATTTAGCTGGTAATCTTGGTTTATCCTGTGTTGATGTCAGCTATTTTCTAATGGCTATGTGCAACTGGTTAATACCAGATGAGTGAAATATCTTCCTGTGTCACTGGCATATAAGATGCTGAAAATAACTTGTAAGAGAATGGACATTTATATCAGTAAGTGTTAGTTTTGTCTTAAGATCTGCATCAAATGTACTCACTGGTGGCTGACTTCAATTGTTAAGGTGTAGAGGGTGTTGATGATGAAGTGTTGTCAATAAAATATGGTACTTGATCCTGATGAAGGATAAGTCCATAAGTAAGAGGTGTATATTAGAGATAGAGTAAAGGATAAATCTTGTCCTAATAAAGATTAGAATCAAGAAGGATAAAAGGTAGAGGATAGGTGGAGGTGGATAGAGGTAATGGATAGTAAAGTCTTGTTCTAATGAAATGGCCAATTTACTACTTGGATCTTAATTGACTCCAAGGGCAATATTAGTCATTCACTGATAAGACAATAGGCAGGAATGCTAAAGTAAACATCAACCTGAGTCAAGATGTCCAAGGAATCCATCACTATATCTCTAGACAGTGGAAATAATCCAGTAGGAAGTGGAAAGAACTTCAAGAAGAACAAGACTGGGAGGAATGCCTCTAGTTTGGCCATCTTATATACTATTCAATTAGAATTCCAAAGCAGAGCTTGAATTATATAAGGATATGTAAATAGATAACTGGATTAAATCCTATTGGTCAGAAATAACTAACCTAACTCTTGTACATGGTGTGTGATAAAAGAATTTTATGCCATTGGCTTGACAAAGCAAGGCTATGTTGCTGACTAAGCAGCTAACTGAGTGATGAGTCAGTACTATGCTTCAATGAGTCATTATCTTGAGATAAGAGCTGTACCTTGGTTAAGGATATGATGTCATAGATAAGCAATAAGAGATAAGTGTTTAAATTGTTGGCTATATTGATGAATCTAGACTATGATGTTAGTGATGATGTCATGGATCTGGATGTTCATCATGTGACTTGTCATGTGATGTGGCTGTGTAAGTCATGTGATCTATAGAGACTTGAGTTGAAGGAAATAAAAAGAGAAGTAAAGGAAAAATAGTGAGAAAATAGGAATAAAATAAAAGAGATATATAGTATTTATAACAACCAGAACTAATGGCTATGGTATCTGATCTATGGTAGAGGAAATGGGGAGTGGATGGTCTAGAGTGGTAATTTGATGACATACAGCTAGAGGATAAAAGGTGGGTGTATATAGAGGGTGGTTGTGGTACAGGTCATGGGGCTATTCTTATAGAGTACCAATCTACTGGTTGACTAAGAGGAGTTGCTGATCTCTCAAAAGTAGAGTAGGCTGGTAAGTGGCTAAACCAGTTAGATCAGTTAGGTATCTGTTCATTCATAAGTGGTGGTGGTGAGCAAGCTAGTTGTTACTTATAATCTTCTGGTTGAATGTTGTTTGGATCAATGTCTAAGGGGATGGGCAAGAAGCAAGACTCAACTCTCTAATAATCTTCTATCACTTGACAGAGTTCTTTACTTAGCTTATAGTTTTGTGTTATCCTGTGCTAATGTCAGCTATTCCCTAATGGCTATATGTAACTGGTCAATATCAAATGAAGAAAATGTCTTCCTTCTTTATAACTACAATTGAAACTTTCTGTTCAATATTCCTGGTATATGAGATGCTGAAGATAACTTGTGAAAGGGTGGATATTAGTATCAGCAAGTGTCAGTCTCATCTTATAACTTGCACCAAGTTGTACTAATTAGTGGCTAACTTGATTAGAGAGATAAAATGGATATTAAAAATGAAGTATCTTTGATAATGGTGGTACTTGTTCTGATAAAGGATAAATCCATAGTAAAGGTGGAAGATAGTAGGCAGGAAACACTGAAGTAAGCATTAATCTGGATCCAGGTGTCCAGAGAATCTGCCACTATATCTTCATACAATAGGAATTATCTAATAGAAAGTGGGGGAAATTTTAAAAAGGACAAGATTAAAAGGAATGCCTCCAGTTTGACTGCCTTATATACTATTCAATTAGAAATCCAAAGTGGAGCTTAAAAGTACATTAGGATAGGCAATAGATAACTGAATCATATTCTATTGGTCAAAAATAACTAACCTAACCTTTGTATATGGTGTGAGATAAAAATGACTTGTGCTATTGGCATGACAAAGCAAGGCTATGGATTGCTGACTGAACAATAAGTCAGTGCTGTGCTTTAATGAGTCACTATCTTGAGATAAGGATTGTACTAGATTTAAGGGTATGATGTCATAGATAAGTGATAAGTGATAAAAGCCTAGATTGTTGACTATATTGATAGGTCTAGGCTATGATATCATGAGTTTGAAGTGGTCCATTATGTAACTTGTCATGTAATATGGCTGTGTAAGTCATGTGATCTATTGAGACTCAAATTGAAGAGAATGAAAAGTAAAGTAAAGGGAAAATGATAGAAAAATAAGAATAAGATAAGAAAGATATATAGCATTCATAACACTTACCCTTGAATCTTTCAACAACCTTATCATTGGTCAAACCCTTGACCCTGGCAAGTATCTGCCAGTATACAGATGTTATGCAACACTATTCCTGGATCCTATGACCTAGGAAGGTATCCTCCAGGTCTTTAAATCTTTAATGACAAAAGACTATGCTAGATCCTACCTGGGTCTATTGTAACACAAGCTGAATTAGAACCAAAATGGAATCTATAATTGGTTTGATTTGATTCTGGTTCAAATCATAGTTCAGAACTAAACTTCAATAGCACTAGAGGTTGCAGCATGGCCCTCATAGTAAAACCAATGTAAACCCAAGCTTCCACCAATCCAAGATAGGAATACTCACCTGTGGCCCAACTAAGTTCAATAAAGAAACCCTGCTCACTGTGAGCCCTCAATCTCATGCAGAGCATGTGCATTCAGAGACTCGGACCGAGATGATATGGACACCTTGGAGGTGCCAGCCTCTAGTAGTAGTGATATCATGCATGCCGTCTCAGTCTCTGACCCCGATCATATTCGACCCTATTCCAACCTACTAGACCTGTCCTCTCCACACCTAGAATGCGATCACGTCCAGATCGTCTGACCAGCCCTCCATCGAATCAACGCCCGTAAATTCGATCCTAGACAGGTCACGTTGTTGCGACTGCACACCAAACCTGGTATCGATTCCCAGCAAGCGGACACGAAAATTGCGCGCGTGCAACTCTCGGACGCTGATGACAAATCGTGGGACGAGGGTGTAAAAAGTGACATACGCAAACGCGTCGAGGAAGATCGTCCAAGGAGCGCCTGGTAAAGTGCCAGTGAGGTTGAGCGCAAATGTAATCTGGTAAAGCATATTTCTAGAGAGATCGTCGTAGTGAAGAGCGTGGCAGATGGGGGAATGACAGACATACGCGAAGAAGTAAATGGTTCCCTCTCTGACCAGGAGCCGCATGTAGCGGTTGGGCTGCCATTGCTTCGTCGCTCTGTACATGTCAATGGATTGCTTCAGTGTTTGCAAGACAGCAAGGAACAAAAGTGTGATGCTAAGAACAAATGCTGGGATGTCGAAGTACACGGCAAGCACCAGTGGAATGTCAATGGACGAGACATCACAAAATGACAAGGCAAGCACTCGAGTGATTGATACTAAAGTAAACGGTCAGAACTGACAAATGTGAGCGATGGTTGGTGTGCGGAGAACACACCCGAGTGAGCACTAGGATTGAAGTAAATTATGTTGACTACGACGGTAAGGATGACGTATGGGATGTAAATCAACAATAGGATCCATAGGACTGTCCTGGAGCGATTCCACATTGCGTAGACACGCATGATCATCACCACTGAAACCAAATTATAAAGCGGCAAGTAAGATTAGAACGATGTACCTTACGATCGGTGACGAAGACGAAGATTGTGAATGACCAATAAGATACCAGAAGCATTGTGGTGCCTTCAATATATTAATGAACCGCAAATGTACTTGAACTGATATGCTTACATCTGTCCGGCAATCAAAAATCCAGCTATTTTTTTCAGCATTTCGGTACACACGTCTATTGGAAGAAGGACATTGGAAATTGCAGAGTAGTAAAATAGACGAACGGACTTGTACAGGGCCAGATATAAAGGAAGTGGTACCTGCGAATGCCCTGCATTAGCCAATCATCTCTCACATGAATACTCGAACGTACTCAATGCGGAAGTCCTGGGTAGCGCCGTCAGGTCAGCCATGCTCAAGGGTCCGTGCGAGCGGGCGTACAGAATCCAAGAAAGACCAAGGCAACGGATCTGGTGGACAAGTTAGATTATATCCCATGAAGCGAGCCGCCAAAAGGTTTTCACATACGAGGAGGAATATTGTAGAAACCCAGCCCCAGGGTTTGCACTGTGAAATTTTTCGATAAGTTGAGTGTGATAATTGGTCATTACATCTCACCCAAATGTACTTTATCTTTGCGCTTGGTTAGCAAGTGAAACCAGAGGTGAAGAGTAAATAGGATACCTCTCTCGAGAAGGTAAGAACTGTGGGTTTTACATTATAGTGGTAATGAATACGGATTGCATGCAAGCACGACACCCACTATAATCATACACAGCTGCGGTGACGATAATGATTGACCTATAATTGTTTAGATAGAGGAGCTCTGCGGACTGTGAGGTAGAGGTCATGATGGACACAAGGGAAGTGCGAGAATTCCAGAAAACTTTGGAAAGAATTGAATATCGTTCGCGAGGTTCAAATCCCGGAGCAATGGACAACATACCTTCTGCTAACAGACTTGAGCAGACTCGACCATGCGAGACGAATTAAATATCTCTACATCAACAGGCCGAGAGAAGCGACGCATTATATGTATGTAGCAGTACCGCACATTCGACTCGATAAGTTCGTGATGGTGGCCCGGGCCTCGTATCGCAGGCAGGTTATCTCCGCCTTGTCGCTGTCGATGTTTGTCTAGATGGTAACGTCCCACGTTCATTTCCGGCTTCTTTGTCCCCAACGCTCCTAGCAACTCGATAGGTGCTCCCCAAATGCCTCGCTTGATGCTCAGCGCGACGTTTCTATCAGCGCCTCGGAGCGCCTCCCTCGGGCCTTCCATGTTTGTCAAGCATATGCTCGCTCAGGTCATCACTATTCCCGGTCCAAGCTTCTACGAGGGCCCCGTCTAGTCACTCCAGCCTTGGGGGGCACGACCCCCCGATCTTCTCTTCGTGAACGTGCTCCGTAAGCTGGAGACTATTCTTATTGAACTGTGTTCCCCCGATAAGCTCGCATTCGAGAACAGACCGGGATATTTGTAACCAAGCCCTGTGGAGTTGATCTGCGATTAAAGGGCCGGCACAGTCCTATACACTCCCATCACCAAAAATGTTGACTAGGGCTGTCGCAAGGACCCACTGATCCAGTGCATGCTCTGGACGCATGCCATCTTTCTGTCCCGCGCATCCATGTTTCGCCTAAGATCCATATAGGCAAAGATGCACAGAATCGTCATTACTACAACTCAGGTCAGCGTGCTGGAAAAATATGAACTCACGATCAGTTGCATATGAGATGACTTTGAAAAAACACTGCGGCACATTAACGGCGCTGGATGTTGTGGATGCAAGAGAATCCGCGGGCTTACAGCTGACTACCTGAGATCATATGCAGCGCTCAGCATATTGTCCACCGGAACGGTCCATGGTAGACAAAGTAGAAGACCCATCCCTATTAAGATGACAGTGCCTGTAAAGCGAATAAGTCGATCTATCTCGAAATGCTTGGTTCCTTGTATACTAACTGCAAAAGCGTTTGATACCAAAATGGAATTTGTACACCTAGGACTATCCTGAGAGCGAGAACAGTGAATGAATGCCACAACCACGCACGACATGGCAACGAAAAACCGCCACCATGTGCCACGCAGTCGTGAGTGATGAGAGAAAGACCGTACGATGTTACGTGGACATGTCTTCATGAAGATAAGAGAACCAGAACACTGTATCCTTATACGCACAAGATGTTGATGTTGACGTTATGCACCGGTGATGTTCGTCGACAACCTGGGTGCAGTGATTATTGTTCTCCGAGGTGATCGTGAGGGTCGTACAAGTTTCGATAGGAAGCCGGTGGGCTCTGGCGATCTCAGACCAACCCGCTACGAGGGTGAGGCAACTTCGGATTCCCACGTACACGTGATGGGTTAACCCCGGTTTGGATATGACAAGACTAACTTCGTCGGATATCTAGGTAACCCCTTGTAGTGTATCTACGCCCAAGCACGCATTAAGACAGTATGTACAAAAAACCAGAACAAAGACATGAGTATGCGGAATCGGCAAGAAGCGAACGAGATGGTCATTACCAAACAAAGGTTCACATGAACGAACTTAGTTCATCCGGGCATACCGGTGATGGCTGAAATTTTGAAACACAGGCCTGTGCTTCAGGGGGACGGACAGGCACGCACGGAGACGATCCGGGTAAACTGCCAACACGCTACTTATCCCTGCTGGCTTTGATGCGACACGAGCTGTCATGGCGTAAAAGGCACGTACACGGGATGTCGATAAGTTGAGACGGCGAGCATCGGCGAAGGTGCAAGAGGTAGTCTAGGATGCACAACAGGATGGCAACGAGGACGGAGATGCAGGGGAAGGGCTGGTGGCCCAAGTTGTTTGCGTTCGGATGTATGCTTGTACTCGTATTCATTTTGCAAGACACATCTGTGCTATTGAACAGCTTAGTGCTCACAGACCCTCGCATAAGCATCCCAGAAGCTAGGCCTTGTCGGGACATCGTGAAGTCAGGAGCTAGAGTCTGCGGTACACCGAGGATCGGAACCGGTGTCATGATTCATGACTGCTGAGTCTTGGATTTGTATGCGAAAAGTGAATGTGCGGACCAGGTCCCGCGACCAGCGTCGCCCCACTACTCTTCCTTTGTGATCCAGAGGTACGAGCGTCAGAAGGTTTTGAATCGGGTGCTTGGCTATTCTTGCCCAGGTCCGAGTCCATCCACGACGCCGAGTCTGTGGTTGGTGTGATGGCTGACCGTTTACACATCGTATAGTCACTGCCTTGGCTGCCAGCGATCGATCGGTGCGTCACCATGTGTCAGTGGTACTCAAGATCACGCAATGCGATAAATCAATTACCAAGTGGCCATCGACTTGTTTTCCATACAAGTACAACAGGCCTGTTTCAAGATCCACATACACTCCCCCGGCACAATGACACGAGATGTCAACGAACGAATCAAGCTCCGTTTATCCGAACGATCACCGTTACTCGGCACCGAGAGCACGCTGGAACGTTTCCTTGCTCACGTGCGGGCGAAAGATCAACCGGCACGGAAAGGGATTAGGATGACTGAGAAAACGCTCAAGCGTCAAGACGTGAAACGATGGGCATAGACTGCACCCACCGGACTATCCCGCTCGTGAAGGTCGCCGTGTGCATCCTTGGCAAGATTAAAGTCGAGCGTGGCCAGCATCGTCGCGATGGTGCTCCACAGGGACGCAGATGCGGTGTGCCGACCTGGGCACCTCCTCCTGCCGAACCCAAAGACGAACTCCGCCGGATCGTCCCCAGTCAGCATTCCGTCCGCGTCCAGGAACCTCTCGGGGATGAACTTTTCGGCGTCGGGATACCGAGCGTTTTCGCGTGATATGGCCCTAGAGGACGGGTGGATGACCTATCTATGGCACTCGCGGACGTGTGAAGTGCGTACCAAATGTTTGCGATGATTATAGCGCCTGTGGTGAAACGTGCATCATTGCTTGGAGCCACTCGCACACGTCTAGAACATACCTTCGGGAATGTAGTAATCCTGGTAGAAATCGCTCCGGATGGCCGCATGAGGGAGACCTTGATCACGATTAGAGACGCTGATATCGAACGAAGGGTCGCTTTCCACCTATGGGTAGAGCAGGCTGCCATCTGAGAGTTTCTCGTAGGATTGCCTCGATGTATGGCAGAGCCGACCTGTCGCGGAACTCGGGAAGTCTATCGGTCCCCACGACGGCATCGATCTCTGCTTGAGCTTGCTTCCACACCCGCGTGTTCTCGATCATCGCCAACGTGAACGTTAACAGCGACGCCTTCGTCTGCCCGTCTCATAAGTACACATATTCGTTTTCGGCGGATTAGGTACGGACCGTCTCTACAGAGCCTGTTCGTACGAATAGCATAGTCAGATTCAGTTTACCGTTTGCACAAGCAAACACTTGCCAAAGAACGAGGTGGCGGCAGCATGTTTCAGAGCAATCTCGTAGCGAGAACGATATGCATCGTCGTCGAGTTTCGCCATGCGAGCGATGTGGTCCGATACCATGATCGTGGTGCTCACGTAGTCCTTGGTTTCCTACAATTCCAGCGTCCCGTCATCACCCCTTTCTTGATCAGTTCGGTGCAAGCTCACCATACGCTTCCGGGCATATTCATACGGGGCGTCGACGACCTTGTTTCTCCACGCATATGCCTCTCTAGCCTCTCGTTTGATGTACGAACCTGGGAACCAATCCGGCACGTGCAGCACTTTGAAAACGATTTAAGCAGACGCCTCGCACAAGCACAAAGAAAGATACCAACGAAACGGGAAATACTTGAGGAGAACTGTCTTTTCGGACATGAACGCCGGAACGGCCATCCGAAGGAAATTATCGACGATGGATATGATAGGGTCGTTTTCTGGTCTTATCTCGTAGTCGTACACCACGGACATCGATATTGCCGAGGCAAGTCTGGATAGGGACACCATGAGTCGGTTCCGGATCTGGACGAACATGGTGCTCACCTCGTGAATTGAAGCGAAATATCTCCGGGGTGGTCGTGGACGTCGACAACCATCCGTCGGGCCATGCGGAGCTGCAAGGGATGGAAGTTGATGGCAGTCTCGGCACGGAACGTCTGATGAAAAATGCGCCGACACAACCTCCAATGGTCACCGTAACGTGATATGCTAAAGTTGTAGTCGTGTCCGAAGCTGCAAGGACACTTGTCACTGGAAGCCACACGGTCGCGATTGGTCGCGAGTTCCAAGAATGCCACTCACGGTTCGACAGTCGCGATGAAAGGACGGTCAGAATATATTTGTGACCTCTTCTCGAGCAACTCGGTTGCAACAGGGAACGTGTTCAGGACGACGACCTCCGAATCCAAAAGTCGAACACGAATCATGTCACCTAGGACGGTTATTCCTCCCCCCCAGTCTGCAAACAAAATGCTTACCATACTTCTCGGACCATTTGATAAATGTCAACCATGGCTGCCCAGGATCAAGAGAGAGGGTATTCCCTATGACAGGAAGTGGGACAGGGCCAGGGGGGAGAGGATAACCCTTGCTCTCAGTGCGATCGCGAATCTCCCGTCGAATCAAGTTCACTGCTACGACAGTCAGTGGGAGTAACACAGCAAGCTAAGCGGTCGGCCCAAACAATGATCCTAGAGTCATGATTTAGAAATGCTTGTTTTGAGAAGCAAATGCCGGTCCGCGTCACGGTTGTGCGACTTGAAATTTTCGAGTCAGCTAAGGATCGATAGGGTGATTCGTAGCCTTTGAGATGATAATTTGAGCCCTTTTATATGGAATAAGTGACGTTATGTTATGCTAGACTCGGGTTCATGCCCGCCTACAACTTCACTTTAGGATATTGCTCGACCTGAGTATTGAATGTGATCACACTTGAAGGCTCCCAGACCGCAACCCCAGTGGAGGCGAATGTATTTATGCGATAGGAACGCAGTCCTTTTTCCCTACAATGCGCAGAGCAGACGGCACGACGAATTTACAGGGTATCCTCCGACTCATCAGACAGACCAACCCGTTAAGGACACATCTCTGCGAGCCTCACAAATCTTGAGAGATAATACCGTTTATCTCCCCATCCAGGCCAGATAGTTGCTCGAAATTTCAGGAGCTTGTACATTGATACATGATATCCACGCGAGGTTGGCTGCAGGAAGATGCGGACAGCCAAGGGCTTGCCACAACTCTTGAATCAAACGACTAGACTCTTGGAACGGACAGGCTCTAGCGTCCGCACGAATCATTCTCTCTATTTCCGCAGCCGAACAAAGCCATTCACAGGTCAGGGTAACTTTGTCCACCATCAGTAAATGATAACGAAGCCATTGGCGGAGGAATTCATCATGGTAGCGATGTTCACTCGCATCCGGTGTGTTCGGCAGTATGTTTATCATTAGACGTGAGGCTTTAGAGCAAGACACATCCCTTTTGTGAGACGAGGTAAGTGTATTTTCGTAAGCGGAACTCGGAACAAATTCGACATACTGCACAGGACGTTCGCGAGCTGAGAGCTTCGCAATAGTGGTTAGTAGTTTCCCTCGGCGCTCTTGGATTTGTTCACCGCCATTATCATCACGTTCCTACACTTGACCGAGTCGTATTTTCGTTTCCTGCGGAAGTCGCCGTTGTCGTCAACGGTTGTGAGTACTTCTAGCTTCACTCTTGGTTGGCGCGAGTTTCCCACAGCTTTTCCCAGTTATATCTCGGACTTAGAAAGACGCACGACATTGGCACGTTCACCATCAATAATATTCTACCAACCCTCACCATCTTGCGTGGGCAGCGACCAACATGACATGTACCTCATCGAACTCGCACATGCACAGCCAGAGCAACGACACCAGCAGCAACAACACCGGAAGCCCCCCCCTCCCCATCGGCAGGGTTATATCCGATTAAGGCTATGCGCCTTTGGTGTCAATGCTAGATTGGGCGGGAACTACGTAACTGGACTCTACTATGGAGACCCCTACGAGATTAGTTCACGCAACGCAGGGTCCGTTTTAGAATACAGAACTCAGCAACACTGTCGCGACCGATATTCACGGAATCGACATTATTTCTATGCTCTCCTACTGCTCGCGGACGACCATATTCGATGGGAAAAACAGACTTGACTTATCGATGACCAAAGGCCACGTCGGCCATCATACCTCCCCTTTATACCCGAAGCTGAAGGCCTGACCCATCGAGTCATCTCTGTTTTCTTCCGCGACCCAGATCTGATCCTCTCCCGGCGTTACATCCGCGAACTCGATCATAGACATGCTCGCACCATTACCAGCGGCAAGTGGAGACGGGACACCGAAACCGGAGTCAATCCGGCAATGGACGTCCTGTGCATACAGCTCTCGCACGCTGATGATGAACCGAGGCATCATGGGTCCGGTTGCGATGTAACAAACCAAGTACAGAGTGAGCGTCGCGCCACTGTCGGGTGTCGGTTGACCCTGGACGATAAGGGCGATGTCGTGGAGCATATGCCTGCACGTTCAGAGGGAGGGACATCTCGTCATTAACATCGAAATGCGGTCTTGACAGGATGGACAAAATGCGGCGAAGGGATAGGAGGAGACAAGGTCGACGTACGCTAGGAAATAAAGAATGCCATCTTGCACAAGCAGTTGCGTGTAGCGGTTCAGTCGCCATTGCTTCGTTGCGCCGTACATATCAGACGCCTGTCTAAGAGTCTGCCAGACGGCGAGGAATAACAATGCGACACTAAGGAGGATTGTTGAAATTGAGGTATACACCGCGATCGTTGGCGGGGTGTCCTCAATCGAAGCGCTGCATACCGAAAAATCAAAAATTTGGAGAACGTTAACTGCAAGTGCAACAAGTTTGGTCAGGCCGACTAGTCGTAGCGCTAGGTCTGTTTGGGTGGGACGAACCTGAGAAATGGGTATTTGGATTATTGTAGACTGCCCCAAGAACGATAATAGTGATCACATGTGCCGTGTAAATGGCCAGGAGGCTCCATAGGACTGGTTTGGATCGACTCCACATTGCGTAGACACGCAGAATCATCATCACTGTAAACAAATCAACACGCGCATATTACGATTCGACGGAATACTAACTCACAGTCTGAGGCAGCAGCAAAGACTACGAACATCCAATACGATGCCAGGTACAGTACAGTACCTCGCGGGCGTTGCGCGTCATTTTTGCAGTGGTCAAAAAAGTAGACTTGGATGCTTACATCTATTTGACCGTTAGAAAGCCGAGGGTTCCTTGAAAGCCAGACACATACCTCTAACAGAACAACTCTTAGCAATGGTCGAGGTGTAAGTAAAATAAAATCTGACCTTCAGTGAACCCGAAATAAAAAAAGTGCTGACTGCAAGTGGGGTGAGTCTATCGTCCTTGATCTGAACCCCTGGGCATACCAAGTGTGCTTGTCCTTACAAATAAATTCACTATCAGCCAAACCCAGAGCCACACAATGGATCCCTACACAATCCAGCCAAGGCCAAAGTAACGAACCTGCGCGCAATGGTTAGCTCGCAAAGTATGGGTCAAATGATTTGCAAAATTTGTACATACCAAAACAAACATCGTAGAGACACATGTCCAGGGTTTACACTGAGAAATAGCTGGAGGCACTGTATGCAGTGAATGTTTGACGATTGCTCACCCAGATGTACTCTATCTTTGCAGTTCGTTAGGAGTGAAACTGGGGATGAGCAGGGCTATGGCATACCTCTCTTGTGAAAGTGAGGACTGTGGATTTGACATTGAAATGGTAATGAGTCGACGGGGGACACAAATACTCGACTCACCGAAATCATACACCACTCCGGTGACAATAATGACTAGATCGATTCGTTAGACAAACGATTTGACAGAAGCCGCGAGCGACTGTACGGGCAATATGGTTGTTGAGAAGGTGGATATTCAAGGTGGTTTGAATATCGGGAGACATGGTGGGTGGTGGTGGGATGAGTCCCACGGCTATTTAACCGCGATGACCATGGATCAGAAGTGAGGGGATTGTTTGTGATCATATATGATTCCTCGGATAGATGTATCCGGCTACCTTTCTTCTTCCGCCAATATACGTCATGATTGAGGTGACATGACGCAAAAAGGACGATGGTAGGTTTTGCAACGCCAATTCATCAACATATTTCTGAAGCCAAAAAGAAGATGATACTTCGCGATACGACCTTCGTTTTGCAAGGTAGTGCGAATCTTTCCCTCTGGAATCCTGTGTCCTGGCTCCTGCGGTTCGTTCGGACCTATCTGAAAACAGATAACCTTGGATATGCGTAGTACGTGTAAAATTAAAAGCACTTTGATGTTTAGACACCGCCCTCGTGTGAGCCTCGATCATGGAATGGTCTCCGTGATTCTACGATGCTTGCATGTCCAATGGGGGCCGCGTATCGCTCAATATTAGGAGGTAGCAGCTCCCAGGAGTCCCAGTATTGCATATTTTTTCGCAGTGGTCAAAACCTAGTGCTCCAACTTCCGTAGTCGACTCGGAGCCTTACGGCCGGGCTGGTATCCTGTGCCTTTACTTAACGGACATGGTGAAACCCAAGCCACCAAGTCGTTAATGGTGGTCAGGGATTCATCCACTCGCATCGGGCCTGCACCAAACAGAGTCCGACCCTCGGACGAGGTTCATTTCTAGGGTCCATTTATAAGTTCGACCGATGGATGTAATGTCACAAAGTCCGGATCAGCGCAGCACAGGCATCTAGTGCCCCCGTCCTCTCAGGATGTGGAAGATCGCTGGTAGTCACTTGGCATGGTAGAGAATGGAAGGATTGAACCGTGGTTATGGAAGAGAATTAGGTGTGCTCGACTAGTAGGGCATGTACTAGCAGCGCAATTGAAGATGGCCGGCTTGGACTAAGAACTTGGAGTTGTCCAAGTCGAAGCCGCATTGTTTCCGTAGCGATTGCTCGCTTCCTTTATTGCACTGCCTGATGAAACATCTGGTAAAACTTCAATGTGCTTGTTTCTATTATAAAAACAACACTCGACGTTTATCTTCCATAGACTCACTTCTCACTTCCCCTTTCCGAACCGTTTGTCGCGTCGTGGATGTGCCTTGTTGAGCTCGGTATTTCGCGGTCACGCTGTCTGGGACACCCATTGGCGCCCCATCATCGAGTTTGATTTGCCAATGGAATCCGTTGTCGAGTGAGGAGGACTATCTTCCTCGGTCAGATGTACATGGTCGGTTCTTTTGGCCTGGCTTGGTGAAGTGCATCACAGCTGATCAATCGATCAAGACCCAGCTGTCAATCCGGAGCGTAAAACCTCAGTGACCGACACGATCAGCCTGCATACGAAGCCAGTGGAAGGAGAAGAGCGGAAAACTTCATTATTTTCGGGTATCCGACTCTCCTTGACGGGAGCAACTACTATGATACTGTTGAAAGCACCATGTCCCCAAGTAGCATGTACGCTGATCATCCGAGTCGGACACGTATTTGATGTGAGAAGTCCATCTTTCGTGATTGCAATGCTTATCATCGAAGTGCAAAGCGAGAGACTTTGGGCGCGAGACCCCCGAGAATGAACGCTCTATCAGAGAACGTCAAGTCCTTCTTTGCCTTCCAACCCAACGATGCCACCAGCTGACTACATGAACACGGTGGGTAGGAACGGGCGTTGGAGGACTGGGCGAAAGCTGATCCATACTCTACCCGAGACCTCGGGTGAGCACGCAAATCAGCTAGACTACACACCAGAGGCACCAAGTGTCCATTATTCTGCGCCGGCTTTTCCGTCAGGTCGTCATCAAGTTATGTCCCAACCTCTTCTTGTGGAGGATTCGGGCTGATGGATGTTGTAGTCTGACGTCGGAGACTCTGAGGATCTGTAAGAGGAAGATGAATCTATTTCAATCCTTCAATACCGTGAATCAGAGATGGGGCTTTTTATCAGACTCAGATGTGGAATGAGGCCAAACTAGCACCATACGTATATTGTGTTCTTGTACTTTTACAAGGAGGCGGACGTGCGATTGTGTGGCTGTGCTCAATAGAGTCCCTGGCAAAGTTCGACTTAGAAGTTGGTTCGCTCTTGACATCCACAGCCAATCAGCCCAGGCCCTAATTGACAGGGACACTGTAAGCTATGCCCTTGAAATGAAACACCAACTGATGTTGTTTTTATAGCCGTCATACTCTCCGCCGGTCTAACGCCGGCGTTTCACAACGCCTGCCTCCAGCGCCTAAGTGGAAGCGTACGTTTTGTACACTTTCGCTTCTTCGTCAATGCCTCACTGCAGAACGCAGACCGTCTGTTTACGACCTGCAGGCTATTTCAGTCTGATCTTTCTCATCGTCCCTCCCAATATCCTTCTTTTATCCCCGGTCTATTTGCCTTAATAACCCCATTAAACCTGGGACTTTGTCTCCGACATAACCGGCTGCCAACATGTCCAAGGTGCACAGGCGCAAATCAAGTAACGGAGCTCCTAATGACGATCCTGTCGTGGACCTGAGCTGTCCATCCACCCCATTAGAGTCCTCCATGCCTGGATTGAACCATATTGTCCCCCCCTCTCCCCCAAGGAGTCGCGTACACTCAGCTCCTCACTCCCTCCCGCCCTTGGCCCCCGGTATTCCAGCGCGCACTCGACCTGACACACTTTCACCCCTTGGTGCAGGAATACCCGCTCGTCGACCTCCAAGCATCAGTCTCAATTCTCCTCCTGCGTCTCCTCTGCGCACGTCGTTTGTCTCGCATAACAACGCTACGGCTCATTCGCGTACCCGATCAATCTCCTCTGGACCATTTCTCCCACCAGTCCCCTCGCCGCTTTCTTCTTCGTTCCCTGCACATGTTCCATTGCACCCATTCCCTTCTAGCGGTCCTCCCGAGGCACACGTGTCAGACCTTGATGCACGAGTTCCCCCTGGCCATACCAGACGGCATTCTCGCCTTCACTCGAGGAACCTGTCTATATTCTTTCCTAGGCCACATGCCACCATTTCCGAGGATGAGAGGCCTGTGGACGAAGAAGCGCCGCCACCAACTCCTGATCCGATGCTCATTCCCGCTTCTCAATCTGACGGGACTATTGGCTCCGGTGCCCAAGTGGGTCAAGAACTCAACGCTGGGTTCACATTTGGAGGTTTGCCAAAGTCAAACTCAGAGCCTAATGGCATACGAAGACCAGGTTCTGGAGTCATCGCAAGGCGTGGCCATCACCATAAACATTCCCTCTCACACAACTTCTTTTCGTTTCTGGAGCCCGGGCAGCTACAAAAACTGGAGATACCTAGTAGGGAACCGGATTTGCAAACGGCGCCTACGCCCACGCCGATCTCCCCTTGGGCTCATAATTCGAATGAGGTAAAATCCTTCTCGATGCCTTTCCCGACGGTCGATCCTCTACCACGTTCTCAATCCAAGTCTCCTGCTTCCATAGCAAATTCGATATCGTCTTCCAAATCTGGTAATACTATAGCCGAGAGCAAGACTGTCTCTCCCGCAGGGACTGCCGCTATGATCACCGCTTCCGCTCAGTTTGCTTTGGGTGCACTCTTATGGGCACGAGGTCAGAGTATCGGTTCTCTCGCGTGTACAGGATTGGGTTATTGGGTTGTGTTTGATGCGCTGGGTGTCGCTGGGCCTGTCATCATCGCAAGAAGGATAGGTGGGAAGATGAATGGAATGTATGGGTATGTCTAGTTCACTTGCTTCTTTCCCAGCAAAAACTAAGCGTCTGTTATTATAAGTCCTGCACGGCGGGCGACGACATTGCTCTTCGCTCAATGTGTATACCTGATGTTTGCTGGGGTCTATGTCGCGAAGGAGGCCGTTGAGCATCTACTGTTATCCGTAGGGGGCAACGCGCACGGACATGGACATGGTGGTGGTGCTGTGAGGGGCGGCGCTGGCGCTGGAGATGGCCACCACCACCATTGGGGCGATGAAAAGCCTGAGACGCTAGGGTGAGTCATTATTTACTGGGTCGGAGTAGACTCACAGGGGTTCAGGCTTCGTTTTCCGGTCTTGCTCATTTGTCTAGTTCTCCTCTCCCTTGTGGGTACTTCAGCCGTATTTGGTCAACACGAGGTATTAGTGAGCAGTGAGTTTCAGTTCCTTTCCGATCGTGGATTATCCCTGAGTGTTTTGACGCTTATAGTCACCAACAAGCACATTCCTTCGCCCCTTGCTCTCTTGCGTGCCTCTCCGCCGACAGAGCGTCGAGGAGGTGCTCAACGGATTTTCGGGAACCCGTACGCACTCCCACCGATCCTGTTTTGTCTGGCGATCTTGGGTGCCGAGATGGTCCTAGATGTGTAGGTGCAAAAAGTGTGTTTGCCATTCTTCACTCTTAAGATTGCTTTACCCTAGCGCACACTACGCACCCTTCGATCTTGCGCTTGCTACGGTGGAGGTGGTGGTCACTGCACATGTGGCGTTCGCTGCCTGCGTTGTGCTTGGTGGGGTTTTACTGCAGACGGCCCCACCGATGACGGCGGTGTCTGGGTCGAGTAGTGGCGGGCTCGTGGGAGGAGGTACTCATAGTCTTGCAGGGATTGGTGGACCGGCGGGCAAGATGGAAGGATTTTGGAGGGTTGTTCGAGAGGTACGTGAAGGTATCCATCGTGTCTCGGTAAAGAGGTTAATATAGTGCGTGGGTAGATCGAGCGCCATGAGCATGTCGTGCATTTGCCGGCACCACACGTTTGGCAAGTTGCACCTCCTGGTCAACCACGATGCGCGGAGGTTCACTCATTTGCTGACGCGCACGCGCATTCGAATGGCCCTGTTCATGATGACACCCACTCGCATGACCACGAACCGCATGTGGACGTGCATCCAAGCGATCAGTCGAAGCTGGCTCGAAATGTCCTGCAAACGACGTCGCCCGCACTGGTCATCACGCTCTCACTGCACGTACGACCAACCCTTCCGGATGCTGACGTTTTGGCGTTGACGCAGTGGGCGAGTTCACGCGTGCTCGGGGCGTTTGCGAAGAGCAATGGGGGGAAGGATGGCGAGGGCGCAGAGGTGGAGGTCACTGTGGGTATTGTGAGAGCGTGACTGCCAGGGCAGAATCTCGTGGATATACCCCTTACTTTTCATTCTGCCAATTCAAGGGACAATTGCCAATGGAGTTGGCTCGGCAAGTCTGGATGGCCCACTTGGAGGTTTGATCGTATAGAACGAGTCGAGGGTGCCGGTGATGTCACTCAATTCGAGTTTGAGGGGTTTATGGTGACTCCATTAGGCAAGCGTAGCGTTCCAAGTCGTCTAAAGAGGGGCCTTTGGCGGTGGGCATATAAGACCACGCCGTGATTCAGTTCTCAGGATAGTTGGCTCGGATCCCTCCTTCATCGCGAACCTCCACTCTACATAACTTAATTTTCAGTTCACACTAAATGGCATTGGGAGTCGAGCATTTTCTGCTCCCTGATCTGGGGCTCAAGGGTTCATCCAGTCGTTGACAGAGAATATCATGCATTTGGGCTAACATTTGCGCGTGTAGGAGGAACCTATATCGTCACGGGCGGTAACCGTGGCATCGGTCTCGCCTTTAGCTATGCCCTCGCCAGCCAAGGCGCGAATGTAGCCATAATTTACAGGTCTGTTTCTATGACTGCTCCGACCCCCTTTGTTGTGCGCTGATCCCGCGTGTTGTTTAGGCAATCCAGGACTGCCCCCGATCAAGCTAGGGAAATCCAGAAGAAGTTCCCTAATGTCGCAGTTCGAGTGCGTTTCCGCGCACGATCTGCTCGTCATATGATGTTCTTGCGAGTGGCTTACCTGATGCGATAGGCCTTCCAATGCGACGTGCGCGACACCGATAAGGTGAAAGAGACCTTTGGACAGATCAATCAAGAGTTCAAGGGCATCTCTGGCCTCATCGCCGTTCGTCTCATTTGACGATGGTCGTCGTCAGCTCTGTCGCTGACGCATATCATTCAGAACGCTGGCGTCTCCATCGTCAAACCTGCGACGCATTTGTCTCACGATGACTTTTCGCAGGTATTCGGAGTCAATGTGTTTGCGGTCCACAACACCTGCTGTGAGGTTGCGAGGTTGGGCCATCGTCGTCGTTCTCCTTCATGTTGCGTGTAATGCCGATTTTGACCCTAGAATTTGGATGGACGAGAAGAAAAAGGGGTCGATCGTCATCACGGCCTCGATGAGCGCGCAGATCATCAATCAGGTTGCTCCCAACAAGCCTTTGACTCAGGTGAGCATGGCACGTTGGGTTGCGATGCCCATCGTGATGGATCGACGCGTGTGTATCGGGAGTGCTCAACGTTGGGAATAGGTGTATTACAACTCGTCCAAGGCCGCGGTTCGTAATCTCGCCAAGGGCCTTGCTGCCGAGTGGGCCGAGCATGGTATTCGTGTCAACACCCTCTCTCCGGGCTACGGTGCGCCAGTGGTTCCTTCCTGACTTCCTTGGTCCCTCTCTTTTCTTCCATGTCCCGATACTGACGCGTATGCATGGGTCGTGTGCAGTGCGCACGGATCAGACTGAACATATGGCGAAAGAGATTTTGCAGCGCCAGGGAGAGGGCATTCCCCTCCGTCGATTCGCGACGGTCAGTCGTTGCACGCCGTGCAACAGGTACTCTGTCGACGACGCTTATGTTGTCCATGCAGCCCAACGAGATTTCTGGTCCGGCGTTGCTTCTCCTGTCCGACTGGGGGAGATACATGACAGGCGATGACCTCGTTGTCGACGGGTGCGTCGTCTATGTCGTTTCTCTCTTTCTCCTGTTATGGATGTACTGATGTCCGGCTCGGTAGTGGTCAGCTCATTTGGTGAACCACTCGCTGATGTCTCGCACGAGAGACAAAAGGGGAGAGAGAGAGGGTAGAGTACGTTTCGAGGCACGAGTGTATTTTTAGCTAGTCCATCGAATGAGATGTATAGAATGTACGCGCGATCAGTCACTTTCTGTCAGGATCAATCTCGCGAGGAAAATATGTTTATGTGGTCGGGTCGTTCTCGAAGTGATTCAGCGGATATAGTACGAAGGAAAAAATGGATGGGTCGCTACGCAGGGACCGGAAGTGATGATGGCAACTGGCTTCGAACGGGGTTCATCTTGCCTCCTCCGTCGATATGGGGACTGTTCATGAATATCCGACGGAGAGACGAATTCTGCGCAAGAATGTTATTCCACAATTGTCTGCATGGAAACATCTTAGCGTGTGGCGTTGAGTTGAACATCATCATCGGGTAAATCTTAGACTGAGCTTGTCTCCGACGCGCAGGAATATTCGGGGTTGATATGGGCTGGCTGTGGCCTGTCCCATCAACTCGACGACTTATATCCACTACCACGCCCTACCTGCGCCGTTAACACCCCAAGTCCCTTCAGCTTTGCTCGCCGTCGCTTCTGTCTGTCGCAACTGACTAGCAGTAAAGTTGGAAACACGCTTGCGAGCGTGGCCGACAAGGGACCCGGAATTCCCCAGTTGCGGGTTTCAGGACCATCCCCTTCTCTTCTCTGAGCCCCATGTTCTGTTCTTTAGGATGATCCACCATCCTTACGGAGCCGCATCTTCGGCTTATATGTACGCCAGTGGGGTGAGCCTCTCTCATCACCCGTCTGACGATCCCTTGCACAGCTCGTGCTGATGAGTCGACTAGGACGAACAGCTCGGTAGCACCGCCTCGTCTGTTTATTCAAGGCAACGGCAACTTCCTCCTCAGTGCTTTCAAAGTTTCGTACCCGTGAGCAAACTTCTCGAGCGCACCAGGGGGTTCTGAGCGTTAACCGCTTATCAGAGATTCTCCACCGAGACTCTCGCACTACTGTCACAGAGCGAGGCAACAGAAAACACGAGCAGAGGTTTTCGGGAAAGCAACGCGTACACTTCCACCGAAGGCTCGTTGTATCCATCACAAACTCTTGGCGTGAGCAGCATATATATATACCACTCTCGGTGCACCTCCGATGCTTGCTAAACACGAAGAATCTCTTAGGGTCGGATATGGCGGAAACTCAGAGTGCTGGGATATGCGGCCAAGCGTCGGTTTTCGTTGATCTCGTTTCCTAAGCTCGATTTTGTCCGTCCTTGCCATTATGATATCGAGAACGACTCGGGTGAGCGTAGCCTATGTTTGTGGTGTCGGACGCCGGCTGACGAACTTGATAGCTTTCTTGTGATTCCTATTTCTCTCTCTCTCTCTCCGCGCTCGTGTTGTCTTTATGCCCGATCTTTTGTCCCATCTGTCCGTTGCCTCCGATCGAACCTCGTACAGTAGACTCGTTTTCAATTCCAACCCGTTCATTGCCACAGATAGACCGAATAGGCTACTCTGACCGGTCGCGAGTTCATTTGGTGAGTCCATGAAGATTGACTCCTTTGTAAACTTCATGTGCGCTTGTCATGCATCCTCTTCAGGGCTCGGGCCGTCTCCGTCATCGCATAACCTAATAACTTGCACTATATAATGGCCCGAACGGGGTTGATGACGCGTCTGCTTCCCATGCTTGATGGCGTGTACCCATCTTGGCACCCACGGCCTACAGACAAGCCAGGGGATTTGCCCGGTGTGAGGCCATCGGATGGCTGTGCATCAGGTGGCCGAACACAGCGTGTCTTATACCGATGTCTCGGATATGCGATAAAAACTTCACATAGGTTCCTGTAGCGTGCCATGTCAAGTAGCCGCGGATTCAAATGGAGTCCCGCAAGGTACGTAGCATGTCCGGAGTGACTCTTTTTTCATGACTAATCATCGTCCGCACACATGCCGGCTTGCCGTGTGTCAGTCCGGTTTCGGTGCGATGACCGAACGTTAGTCATATCCCGAGATCTCCTATCCATGTCATTTTCGATAAAAAGTGAGGCCATTTGTTGACCCCCAGGCACTGACTTTACTTTCATCATGTCTCAAGGCGACGACGATGAACGAGTTTTGCCAGACTCGGTCAATGCCATACTAGATGGCTTGGGGAACACCGACCATATCCATGCAGTACTCGACCTAGCGAACCCCTCTGCAGCTTCTGCAGATCAGGGAGGTCAGAAAGTACCTCAACAAGACAAGGCACGCACCCGACCTCGCGCGGTATCCTCTGTCTCGCATGTCAACTTGGACTACTTCGATCCCGGAGGGGTCAATGCACTTCGACAGACACTGACCAGGATGTCTACCGCTCCAAGCGACCAGACACCCACCTGGGACGGCAGGGAAGTGGGACCTCCCATTACCGAAGGGCCTACCGGGGCCTTCGACTTTGAGGCGGTATTGCGGGACGTTCTCAAGAGGTCAACTCCATGATCTCAAGTTTTGCGTTCCGTGCTGACAACGAATGACATTCGTTTCGCAGTTGCGACGAAGCTGACATCAAACCACGCGACCTTGGAGTTCTCTTTGATCAGCTTCGTGTGGTCGGAAAGGGCGCTTCGTCGTCATTTCAACCCACGCTCGGATCACTTTTGAATCCGATGAATATTTTGCATGCCGTCCAGGATATCCGCCACCCGCACCTGCGCGATATCATCAGTGGGTTTCGGGGCGTCGTTCGGCCTGGCGAAATGCTCCGTAAGTCCTTTTTCGCCATTGAATAGGTTCACAGGCTAACGATGTGCCCAAGTCGTTCTTGGCCGACCTGGATCTGGGTGTACTACATTCCTCAAAGTGTTGGCGAACCGGCGCGACGAGTTCCACGCCGTCGACGGGGAAGTTTGCTACAACTCCTTTTCCCCCGAGGACATTCGCCTTCACCATCGTGGAGACGTCCAATACTGTCCAGAGGACGACGTACATTTCCCGACTCTCACTGTCGAACAGACGATCGGCTTCGCCGCAAAGACCCGTGCTCCTCGCGCGCGCCCTCGCGGAATGACGCGCAAAGACTTTTGGATGCACATCACGGACGTCTTGATGACCTTGTTCGGCTTGCGGCACGTCAGAAAAACCCCCGTGGGGGACGCCGCGTTGCGCGGGGTCTCTGGTGGGGAGAAGAAAAGAGTGTCCATCAGCGAAGTATTAGCGACCAGAAACTTACTAGCCTGCTGGGACAAGTGCGTTACCGTTCTTACCTGACGTACGCGTCATCCATTCATGCCATCATTCAGCTCAACACGGGGTCTTGATGCCTCCACTGCTGTTGAATATGTCCACGCATTGCGAATTGCAACCAACCTCCTCAGGCTGACCACCATTGTCTCCATTTACCAGGCAGGAGAATCGCTCTATGAGATGTTTGACAAAGTCTGCTTGATTTACGAGGGTCGAATGGTCTATTTCGGACCCGCCGACGAGGCGAGGCAATACTTTATCGACATGGGATACGAACCTGCGGAGCGGCAAACGACGTCCGACTTTCTCGTCTCCGTGACGGACCCTAACGGGCGTCGGGTTCGAGATGGCATGCATGGCGTTCCTGCAACAGCGGAAGAGTTCGAGAGCTATTACCAGCGATCGCTGATCTTGCAGGAGAATTTGGAAGACATGGCATCCTTTCGGGAACAATACGTCGGAAAAGCAGATCTGATATCTGCGTACCGTGAAAGCGCCAAAGCGGAGCATGCGAGACACGTGCAAAAGCAGAGCCCGTATACGATTTCTATTCCCATGCAAATTCGGAGCGTGATGGGTAGGAGGGTGCAGATACAGGCTGGTGCCATACCTCTCCTGGTCATCAATGCATGGTGAGGGTTTCCCTCGTTTTGTCGTACTCGGTAACCGACTCTGGCATACAGCGTATACGTCCTGCAGGCCGTCATCCTTGGGACGACGTTCCTGCAGCTGTCGACAAATACCACGGCGTATTATTCTCGTGGCGGGATTCTATTCTTGTCTGTCCTCATTCATCCTTTATGCACATGCCTTCTCTAATGGCTTTCGCAGTGCTGTATTTTTACCAGCGCTTTTTTCGATGTCGGAAATACCCTCGCTCTTCTCGCTAAGACCAATCGTCGAGCGACATTACAAGGCGGCCATGTACCACCCATTCGTGGAGGGAATCGCGCTCACTCTAGTCGACGTGCCCATCACGTTCATAACTCTCCTACTGTATAGCATCGTGCTCTATTTCCTGGTAGGACTTCAACGCACTGCCGGACAATTTTTGTGCGTGAATGCGAAATTCTTCCTCACGTCTCCACTGACGTCTGGCTTTCGCGATGTACAGCATATTCTTCTTGTTCGTGTTCACTACTTCACTCCTCGGAAAAGCCTTGTTTCGCAGTTTGGCGGCAGCGTTTAAATCTGAGGCACCGGCTCAGGCATTTGCTGGGATTCTAATACTGGTGGTATCCTTGTACAGTCAGTATCTTTCCGCTGGCAGACGGCGATCAATGTCCTCATGCATCCTCATCAGCCGGGTACATCATACCCCAACCATCCATGATCGGCGCTTTGCGGTGGATAACCTACATTAACGTAAGTGCCCTCTATCCGTCGACGCGCTCGAGCTCAGAGAATGCTATAGCCGTTAAGATACTCGTTCGAATCCCTCATGGTAAACGAATTTCACACAATCGATGGGTTCTGTGGGTCGCTCGTCCCGAGCGGACCGTTGTACACCTCGTTCTCTGACAGTAACAAGGCGTGCGCGACGGTCGGCGCTCAGACGGGGAACCCATATGTCAACGGAAACAACTTTGTGTTACTCTCGTTTGGATATCTGTACAGTCACGTATGGAGGGTGAGTGACCATCTCGTCCACTTTTTTCTCTCGGCTCATCTCGTGGCCGTATCAGAACTTTGGGATCGTGATCGCCTTTGCCATATTCTTTGTCATTCTCCTTCTCCTCTTTACCGAGTTTAACACCAGCCTGGCCGGCGCGACGTCCGTCATGTTGTTCAAGCGAGGTTCAAACACGTCCTCCATCCGGAGCCCGGAGCCCGTCGCGACAAATTCGGACGAAGAGAAGATCAATGCTCCAAGTTCTGCGACCTCGGAAGAGGACGGCCGGAGGGAGAACAAGGAGAGCATTCACGAAGCGCTGGAACAACAGCCGAAGATGAAGAACACGTTCACCTGGCAACGCATGCACTACGAGGTCGCCGGCCGACGGCTGCTCAACGACGTGACCGGCTTCGTCGCGCCAGGAAAGCTGACGGCGCTGATGGGCGAGTCGGGTGCCGGAAAGGTGCGTGTATGCGTTGGTCTGTTGGGTTGTTTGGTGACGCTTCTTCTTTCCTGCCAGACTACGCTGTTGAACGTGCTGGCAGAGCGCACCGAAGTTGGGGTCATTACGGGGACGCGTCTCGTGAACGGTCACCCTCTGCCGCCGGATTTCCAAGCTCAGACGTGCGTCGCCCGCCCGCCCGCGGTGGGGAGGTTATGCTAACTCGAGCTCAATTTGGTTATCAGTGGTTATTGTCAGCAAACGGACACGCACCTTGGGTCAATGACCGTCAGGGAGGCGTTGCTGTTTTCGGCGAGGTTGAGACAGCCGTACAGCGTCCCGGAAGCCGAGAAGGAAGCTTAGTAAGGATTTCTGTCCACTGGTTTGGGATCATTAATTTCTGAGGCGTTTCCTGGCACTAGTGTCGACAGGTGCTTGAAGATGTGCGGGCTGGAGGCCTACAAAGACGCGATCGTGGGCTCGCTCGGCGTCGAGATGAAGAAGAGAACGACGATCGGAGTTGAGCTGGCTGCCAAGGTACGTATGTACGCGTCTACCTTCCCCGCGATGATTTATCGTCAAATAACCCCACCAGCCCAAGTTGCTGTTATTCCTGGACGAGCCTACATCTGGATTGGACTCCCAGAGCGCGTGGGCGATCATCTCGTTTCTCCGCAATCTGGCAGACAGCGGTCAGGCCATTCTCTGCACGTGCGTTTATCTCTTTTCGTTTCCCGAAGCCCGTTGCTGATGGCGTCCCCACACCCCAGCATCCATCAGGTTGGCCATCATGCTTTCCTCTAGACGTTTGCGTGTGTTGACGCAGGTGGCATCTTCAGCCTTCCGCTGAACTCTTCCAGGTCTTTGATCGATTGCTCTTGCTACGCAAAGGTGGTGAAACCGTCTACTTTGGCAACGTCGGGCCAGAGGCCTCGACGCTCATCCAGTACTTTGAGGGGAACGGTTCGCGGTCCTGCGGTGCAGACGAAAACCCGTACGTTTACTCGTTGATGGAGGGTGACGCATTGACGCGTTGACTAGGGCCGAGTTCATACTGGACGTCATCGGCGCTGGGGCGACGGCGACCAGCAAGGTGGACTGGCACCAAGTGTGGATCAACTCTCCCGAAGCGACGCTCGTCGACAAGGAAATCAACGCCATCGTTGCCGAAGGGCGGAACACGCCTCCCGTGGCCGCCGCCATCCGCTCTGCATTCGCGACGCCTTGGGTGTACCAAGTGTGGACGCTGCTCGTTCGCAATCTCACGCACTATTGGAGGAGCCCGACATACCTGATGGCGAAGCTGATGCTGAACATCGTCGGGGGTCTGTTCATCGGGTTCACCTTTTTCAAGCGCAATGATTCTCTCGAAGGCACCCAGAACAAAGTTTTTGTGCGTACCAATTACTCAGTCACTCATCGGTCGCTGGCGCTAAAACGAAATTCGAACAGGCGGTGTTCATGGCATTGATTCTGAGCGTGCCACTAGCGAATCAACTCCAGGTCATCTTTCTGAACTTGCGTGACGTGTACGAGATCCGGGAGCGTCCCAGCAGGATATATTCATGGCCGGCGCTCGTCACATCGCAGATCCTCGTGGAGCTCCCTTGGAACATACTCGGATCGACCCTCTTTTTCTTTTGTTGGTATTGGACGGTCGGATTCCCGTCAGACAGGGGTGGTTACACGTATCTCCTCCTTGGAATCCTCTTTCCGCTTTACTACACAACGATCGGGCAGGCCGTCGCGGCGATGAGCCCGACGGCGGAGATTGCGGGCATCTTGTTCAGTTTCCTATTCTCATTCGTGTTGACGTTTGATGGCGTCGTGCAACCGTATTCGCAGCTCGGTTGGTGGCGGTGGATGTACAGAACGTCGCCATACACATACCTTATCGAAGGACTGGTATCTCAGAGTAAGTCCCCCACATGGTTTTGTTATGCTGGCCCTCAGTGACCTCCGCAGTCCTCTCTGGGCAGTCGATACGATGTTCCGCTAAAGAGTTTGCGGTGATCCAACCGCCGACGGGGTACTCGTGCGCGTCCTACCTCGATCCATTCGTCTCGAGCGCTGGCGGGTACCTCCAAAACCCGGACGCAGGCTCCGACTGTCTGTACTGCTCCGCGAGCACTGCAGACGCGTGGCTGTACGAGATGTTCAACATCCAGTATGTGCACCGGTGGCGGAACGTGGGCTTGTTTTGCGCGTTCATCGCGTTCAATGTACGTCGGCATGATCCTGGAGTCTGCGTAGGTCCTCTTTTGCTGACGCGTTGCGACGGGCTAGGTGTGTGCCATGTTTGCGTTCACGTATATCTTCCGGATTCGGTCATATGGGGGGAGTAAGGCGTTTATCAAGCGAGCGGCGTTGCACATGCGGGGCGTCTTCAAGCCGTTTGGTCGAAGGACATCCGGGGAAGATGCGGACAAGATGATGGACGACAGGGAGAGGTCCGAGGAGGGCGAGGGGGATGCGTGAGTGGATCTGGGTGTTCCCGAGGGCGTGTTTGGTATTACTCGTTTCGCGTGGTATTGTTCGATCGGAGTGTGGGTCTCAAGTTGCGAGCGATGATGCACCAATATGATCATATATGTAGTTAGTCAATTAATATAGTCAATAATATACACACCACGTAGGTCATTGCTTGGCTGAGCATATGTTCAAGAACTGCCCTGCCACACAGTCAGCCTAGCCGATCAGTCAAGCACCTCTAGTGTATATATCATCACCCATTCTATTCAATAAATCAACGTATTGCAGCCACAGAACCACGGGAAATGTAATGCTATGGATCAACATATAACACAGGACATCTAACACACTGATATCACACAGCACAAGCATGACTCATCTGCAGAACGGAGGAATTACGTTGTGTTTCTATTTTTTGCAAGGACTTAGCGAGCCTCGGCTCTGATTGAACCGGAGACTTTTATACAGCACTTTCCCTTCGGCTAATCCCCGCTAAGCCTTTTATATAATACTGTGCGCACCCAGCCCAGATGTCGGGATTGCCGATGCACTTCAACCCGAATTATGATGTGGGCGCTCGCTCGAAGTTCGCATCCTTCCTTACCCTCCATCCACCACCTTCACCTCTAGCGCTATGATCTCCAATCCAGCCCAAAATATCGCGTATGCATGCCCGTAATCCCGCTTTGTGCGTGCTGACGTCGTCCTAGGGTGAAATCAATCACTATCAAGGGTAAGTTCTCAGTGTTTCATTCCTCTGAAGCGTGTGGGTCAACTTTTCGTTGGTAGACATTCGACTTCGCAAGCAAGTCGAACACAACCTCTTGGTTGCAAGGCAATATTACGTTCAGCTCTCCGTAGGCAACACCTCCCGGCAGACAAAAACTGTCAAGGAAGCAAAGAATCAGGCCTCGTGGAACAACATTTTCTATTTGTGAGCCCCTTGTTCTGTTTTCTACGGTAGAAAGTCAAGAGTCGCGCAGTGACGGGGACAATCATTCCGATATTGTCATCCGTATTTATCAGAGGGACCGCCAATCAAGACAGGACCAGTGGATCGGGACCCTCGTGGATACTATCGACGGGGTCCTTGAGAAATTGAATGACGGAGGTACGATCTTCCAAGTTTTGCATTTTCCTTTTTTTAAAAAATTGATGCGATCTCTTATCAAAGTGCTCGAGAATGCTCCTCTCGTGCATCCCTCTAATGGGACTGTTCTTTCGGCGATTACTATCGGGTTTTCGATGACTACCGAGAATCGTTGGGTGGTTGGCGCAGGTGAACGTCAGGCCGAAGACGCAACCACGAGCGCGAACAAAGCGATCAACAGACTCCATCTTGATCCCTCCCCGGAAGTCCTTGGGCCGATGACTGCAGTTATCTCTGATAGCCCAACCGTCGTCGCCGAATTACAGAGTTTGAGGCCGTTTGAGTCCATATGGAGCAGTTTGCTCAAGAAATTGCAGCAGTTGGACAAGATCGTGACTGTTCTTGCAGAGGTATTCGATCTTTAGCTGTCTTAGCACCTCTTCGTCTGAAAGCGACACAGGTTCATCCGTATACGTCTCTTGCTTGGTCGGTTATATCGGCTGCGAACAGGGTCTGCCGCTCAATATTGTTACTGTCCCACAAAATTGATGGTGACCCATGCAGGTTCTCATACAGCAGCAAGTCCGCGATGAGCAGGTCTATGGCTTGGTGGGCATGATGAATGACGCCCTCGAGTTCACGCATGCGGCAGATCCCTTGAAGACAATCAGAGAACACACGAAGCCCTTCACACTTCTGGTCCAGCAAGTGACAGAGTGCGGGTACTTTATCGCCCAATACGCTAAGCAAAATAGGTTTTGTTGGTCGTGTTGTGGTCTTGCATTTGCTATAGGCTGATTTCCATTTCTAGTGGCTCGGGTGGCAAAATACCTAGTAGGCTCCGATGTGGATTCAGTAATTTCTGGTTACCAGACCAAACTCCATCAGCTGAAGGTTGCATTCTTGGAGGGTCTCACGGTGCAGACGGGAATCACCGTCGTCCGTACGATGAATACTGTGGAACACATAGGTACATCTCGCGTCTTCAGTGGCCCCTTCCACGTTCATGAACCCGTCATGCAGAGGCAAAATTGGATCTGAACGACATGCTATACGCAAAAGGGGCCAGATTTGAGCGGGAGAAAGGATGTCTGCTGGGCACCCGCGAGGCCTTCCTCCAAGAAATCTGCGACATTCTCAACAATCCTGACGAAGATGCTCCTCACGTTTGCTTACTGACTGGGGATGCGGGTTCAGGAAAGTCGGCGGTGTCTCATTCGATCGCCGGACTGTATGAGGAACAACAACGCCTCGGCTCATCGTACTTCTTCAACAGGGGTGACACTGCGAATCGTAACTCGGGCAACCTTTTCAGTACCATCGCACGTGACCTCTGCGATCACGACCCGCAGTACAGGTGTGCGCTGTGGGAGGTAGTGAAGGGAAGTCGGGCACTTTGCACGTCGCGATCGCCAATGGAGCAAGTGGAAAAGTTCATCATCGAGCCCTGGCAGAAACTGGATCCCGTCGGACCATTAATCATCGTCATTGATGCCCTAGACGAGACTGGTGACCCATCCAGTCGGCAATATCTCCTTCGCGCTATCTCTGAGAAAATTACCACGACCACCTTTCCGAGTCATCTTCGTTTCCTGATCACCGCGCACCCTGAGACCGACATACTTCGCGGACTGCCTGTTTGTCCTCAGATCGTTCATAAACGAATGCAGGACATCCTCGGAGATTCCACTGATGAAGATCTCGAGAAATTCATCCATCACTCGCTCGATGAAAGCATTATGCGCCAGCCTTCCTGGCCGGACCAGAATTGGTGTCGATTGCTCGTCGACCATTCTGAGAAACTCTTTCAATGGGCTTCCGTTGCGTGCAACTGTATGCGAGATGACGTCGAAGGGGTTGATTTACATGAACGGTTCAAGATACTCGTGGAGCCTGGCAACAAAGGTGCTTACGGCCTAGATAACCTCTACCAAGCCGTATTAGGGCAACACTTCACCTCGAATGATGCGAAGGACCGCTTCCGAGAGGTGATGGCGGTCATACTTGCCTTGAAAGAACCACTCTCGATTTCATCCCTTTCCATACTCTGTGGCGAGCGCTTGAATGTCCGAGGTATCATCAAGCCACTAGGGTCGCTGTTGGATGGAGTAGTCGATGAAGAGAAACCAAT